>CP139506.1:5720038-5803558 GCA_021014915.2 Artemisia tridentata subsp. tridentata | reverse complement strand
GTTGGAATATATGAATCATATAAATACTATAAACATATATTTACATCAAGAACACGCAGCGGAAAGATCTAATGAACATGTAATTAATTAAACTAAATAAACACGTACCTTTCTCGCGTAATCACCAAGAACAATATAAACCCTAATTTGGGTTGTGATGTGGATCGAACAACACAAGGGAAAACACCAAGAATCACAAGCTAAAATAAGCTTGTCACTCGTTCTTGTACACACGCGATAGTAGCGTTCCAATGGGAAAGCTAGGTTCAAGAATCACTAACAAACCAAACACTTTATTTTCTACACTTGATTCGCCAATACCTAGTGGTATTAAAAGAGGGTCGAACAAGGTTAGCAAGAAGAAGAGAAGAAGAGAAGTTTGGCTATAGTTAGGGATACTTGATTAGGTAAAAATCAAATACAAAGTGATTTGTATTTATAGGCAATCCCTAAAGCACCAAACTTGTGCTCCAAGCTAGCACCAAAACCGGCCAGCCCATCCCAAAAGGGATTTCCAGTCGATCCAACACCCCTTGTGGGTTTCTAGATCCTTCTCTTCCTTTTATTGCATAATTAGTCCTTTAACGGTCGTTATCTCTAACCCCGTTAAGTACTAACTATCGTTAAGTATTTGTTTTAGTGAAATGAATAAATATAAATATAAAATATATTTAATCTATTCAAACCATTGGAACTCTCACGTATTGTGTGCAATCCCGAGTCTCGGGTTCGAAACCGGACATACATATATTAATTCATTATACACAAAACCTAACAGCTCCCACTTGGATAATGATTAATATTGTAATGACATGGGCTAGTCTAGCTTTAACAGATCCCAATGCCCCCAGCTTGATCCGAGTATGGTTCTCCTGGAAAAAACCACGTGATGATTAAATCATCATACTTATCCTTTTGTTACTAACACTGCGTTAATTTGGATATGGATCTTTGTCATTCCATAATTAACAGTAGTTTCTCGTTTATACATAATTGAACAAGATTACCAAAATATCTGAACGTCTTCCAGATAGACTTTGGGTGCGGCCGCACAAACATCTTGTCAATCCTACGAGTGGCCAAGCAGTATTAAACTTCAACACAAAGTTGAAGGAACAAATCCTTTATTGACTACAAGCATAACCCTCGAACTTCGCATCATTTCCGAAAATAGCCCTTATAACCACCTTTTACGGATAGCGTTAGACTACCTTACTGAAAATGAGCTACATTCTCGGCAATTATCTGGTATCTCAAGTCTGAGGATAAATATTCATGATAAACTTAATGACTATGATCCATAAAGTATAATCATGCAGTTGGGATAAGTCCTATATTCAATTTATCCAATATTGAATATCATGTGACATTGGTGTCTCAACCTTACAGTACATTCTACCAATCCTCACATTTGTCTTAATTCAATAATACTCCCATATTATTGATCGACAACGGACTATTTAGAATAACATTAGTTATTCATGGATTTAAACATGCAAATATAGGACACAAATATTAATAATGAGAATAAACGTTATCCGCACTTTATTTCATTAAAATAATAATTGTTTACATGTCCCTTATCCAAATACTAACCAGATCAAGCATGATAATTTCCATTAATGAATTATGCCACAAGTCATGACCACCATACTTGTTGACAAGGCATAAATCAATTAATTTGATCTATCGGAATTTTGAGAATACTTATTTCAATAATGAAAGTCTTGTATGTGTTCATTCATCTATCTAGATATTGACACATACTTCATAAAATACGTGACATCCTCATGCACGAATTTATGACAACTAAACTACCAAACCTTGTAGTTAAAGTATTCTAATTCTTTATGTATAATGCAACTATGCTCATAATGAGCATAACTAGTATACATGGTCCCCATAATAAGGATGAGCTCCCACCATGACTAGTATTGAGTGTCATCTCAATCTTACTAGCATCATTGTATCAAACAACAATATGCTCTTTTAAAAGTTCCGTAAACTTTTAACATTCATCGTGTAATGTTTTGATATCTCCAAATCCTTCAAGATTTGTCCACTATATCAATTAAGCAACAATATGCCATATGGTTCATATTTAGAATTTTTGAACAAATCCAGGCTGAGGATGTAAATTCTAAACCATATCCATTACACTTAACTATCTAATAATTTATAATTAGATACTAATGTTGTCAATCATCTTGCATCCAAGCATGATACAACAAGCAACATGATGTACATGAATAATCCTTTTGTCAACATTTAGATTCATTCATGTCATACCTTTTTAAGGATATGATTCTATCTAGTCCTAATAGAATATCATGTTCTTTTAGAATCAGATATTATTACCGCTTATGTTTATTACAATAAACATATATTCCAAGGTTTTATTTTCTATATGAAGTTTCATTCCAAACTAAAACTTAACATTTAATGTTAATGTCAATGGAATGTTACTTCCCATATGTCATTCAACATATATGAAATAAGAAAATAAATACATTACTCCCACTAGCTTTCAGGAATATTAAGAAATATCTTATTTTAACTATAAATCACAACTAGATTTAATAGCTAAAAATAAGTATATCTTTTAGATGCATGCATTAATCCATAAATGATTTGCATTATGTATACTACTACAGATTATTTGAATTCAAACACTCCTTTCAATTACTTTTCGTCCTCGCACAAGTAATTATCTAAGAAGGAGTATTGATATTCCATTGTTAATTTCATACAAATGAAACTAAGAATGATAATCATAATCTTTGAACATTTAATGTGCTTAGAAAGAATCTCAATCACCTTTAATTGCTTAAGTGTGATTGATAACCTTTTCACACATTAAATGTGTATACAAATTTGTCCATTATGATTTCTACACAAGAATTTTAAATCTCTAGATTTTCATTTCCTTTGCAGAAATTCATTTCCATTCTATAGTGTTACTATAGAGTTTAAGATTAACTACGTTTCCAAACTAGTTATCTTCTTGGACTGCATCTAATTTATTCATAGTATGAGTAATTTGCCAAATAACATTTGCAATTTATTAACAGGCATATCACGATCCTGTAACTCATAACCCTCAACATATTCTACAAATATTTGAGATATCCTTGCGGATCTATGAATAAGAATTCCATCATCTTGAGATTTAACACTAACATGTTAAATCCTCATTATGATTTTGCTAGCGTATTTAGAAGATTATGTATCTTGTAATTTGTATCTTTTGAAGATAAAACTCCCACTCGCCTTTTGCAATTTATAGATTACCTATAAATGTTTAGCAAATAGAGCAACACAAAACTTGTTCTCTTTTTGGGAATTTACAAATACATATTGATAGTTCCTAATCTTAATTTGTTAATAACCTACCCAACAAGTAGTTTAACAAATTCTGAACTTCAATTTTAAGACTTAATGTGATTCAACACATTCCATAATAAATGGTGTCTTTTTGATCTTCTAGGTTGGAGTCTAATTGAGTATTTCCAATTCATACTCAATTTTCTAACCTTGATATCTTTAGGAAGAAAAGAAGATATAGTTATCTTTAATCAAACAATGTTTCAAGAGTTTGATTCTCCTAACTGAACATACCATAAACACTATGTATTTCATTAGGATTAATATTGTAAGTTAATCTTACAATATATAAGATAAATATACATATCGTATTGGCTTACCTATTTACCAACTAAATCACTTTAATGGTAAAATAGATTTTCAATCCAATTGCATACTTTATAACATAAGTGCCTTATTGCCCAAGCCACTTAATTTCTATGTCTTTCTAAAAAGACATAAACTGTTATAATCTCAATCTATGTTATAAGTCATTAATTAACTTCATGACTTCTTGTATATGTCTAAACATAACAAGTTAACGTCTTACTTCAGTATAAGTTTTATAGCAATAAAGACTTCATGTTTATATCTACAATATAAACATGTATAACTAAAGTAATTATGAAACCCACAACTTGGTTTCAATAGTATTTCAAGTTAATTTATTACTTCATATATTTATTTCATTCCAAGAATACATAAACATCTAAATATGAAGTAGTATAAGATTACTTCATTTATTTATGTCATTACAACAATACATAAATATTCTCATTAGAAGTAGTCTTATTATCATATTGACACTTGTTCTAATAATTATCTAATTTTAGAAACTTGTAAATTAACATAGTTTCATTTCATCAGTCGAGGCTTATAATGATGAAAGTATGTAATTTACTTTGTCATTAATATCTTGTAATGAAAGTAGATATTAACTTCAAGTGTTCCATAAATTAGAATGTGTATAAAACACATTAGAACATTGATTTCTTACTTTACAGTCAAGAGATCCCTTTAAATCATATTCCTTTATGTTGTTGCTTGCACACAATAAGATCTCTCCCACTTGTGCATGGAACAACATCACGTATCGAATAAACAACACGTCAATAGTTTGCTTATTTGATCAATATGATTGTGTCATAGATATAAGTAGATATAGAATCACCTCGTCTAGTAAGAAAACGTACACGACTATCCTTAATACCACAAGTGTCTATAATTGGAAAGTAATCACCTCAAGAAATTCTAGAGATAATCCGGGTAACTACCAAGACTTGTAGCTCCCACTGAATTTAAGATCACTGCATGAACTCATTATTCAGTAATTTCAGCACTATGCTCCCACTGGCTTTGACAACATTGTAAGTGTTGCATTACCAGTAAAAGCAAATAGCGTGCTGTTTACTTTCCTACACTCTTGATGAATTCCCTACGTAATACTACTAAGGTACTCAAGGAATGTATTCTACTTTGTAAATGATGGAATATCCATCAATGCAATTAACTTGAAAGAATTGGGTATGCAATTTCTTCCTTAGTTAGGTCTACCATCCCCATCATGGTATGTAGCACCTTTAAATGGCTAAGGCATAATAACTAGATCAAACATTCTAGTTTGCCTTTTACCAATTTTGCGGTAATTAGTCTAGTTTCTAATTTAATAACTCCTAACCATGCAATTTCTTAAGAAATTCGCCATGAGTTATTTCTTAGAATTTAGACAATTCTAATTATCCTATTATACCTTTCTCATTCATGAAAAGGAATAGGATTAAGTCTCACTCTTCACACGGAAAGTGGACTAGGTTTATTCTTTTCAGTAAAAATTGACTCTATCCAAAACCCCTATGGGTGTAGACCAATTTACTACTAAAAGAATATCCCATTTTTACGGTTTTAATGTTGCATTAAATACATTAAAAGAATTTTCAAAATTCAATTTAGTATTTTGATAATAACTTTTCAAGAAAATTAAACACCCATGGTAAATAAAATTCACCATTTAATTTTCATTGAAAATTAGGATCCAAATTGACGTCGTTTCATCACATCAGCTTTGGCTGCTAGCAATGAAAGTACTCAATAAGGTAGAGCTGCACTCAATTGCCAATATTCAATTGCAATTCCTAGAATCATGGGACTTACATTATATTGCCAACATCAGTTGCAAATGTAAGCATGTTTCATCCCCAAATCTTTATGCCTTGGCGCCGTTCTATTACATCAGCTTTGGCTGCTAGTAATGAAAGTGCCCAATTAAGTTAACCAACTTAAGAAACAGTAAATTGACGTCGGTTTATTGCATTCAGCTTTGGCTGCTAGCAATAAAGTACTCAATTTACCCTTAGATGACCACCCTTTGAACATCAACATTCAGCTTTGGCTGCTAGTGATGTAGGATGAAACCTTAGGTGTTTCTTTTTGTAGTTGGGTGACATATTACTTAAATTTATCAGGGTAATAAATTTTGATGTGTTAAATCAAAAAATATGTACAAAGATGTCATGCATTCATCTTTGTATCATATATGTTTTCAAAACAAAACCGTTTACTCATTCGTAGCTCAAATCATCAAATCTTTTAATTGAGGCGTTGAACAAATTACAACATTGCCTTAAGATGCTTCGTATTTATCGTGGTGTACTTGGTAAGTCTAAAATTGACGCACAGGCGGGCGTAGGGACGACAGCCGCCGAAGCTGGTTAAAACCGTGCCCCTCTAAGGTCACAATTTAATGCGTACCAACTAGAACCCACTTTTTAGTTTGCCAATTTTAGGTCCGCCGCTTCGACCACTTAGTACAGTCGCAATCAATCAACTAAAAAAAAATATGATTTTCTTGCTAAAACAATTAATGTAGTAAATTTATTATTGCTAGTCTCGCCTGGGAGCAAATTACCGTGCGAAGCGAACCACTGTCGGCACATAAGACTTGGCAATAATTAAAATTACTACAAAGGTTTCATAGTTATTAGTCTTATTTATTTTTTTATTTTGAAAAATTACCCTCTTTTGTAGTTTACAATCCATCATAATATTAAACACAAAAGATCAAGTAATTACAAAAATAAATAAATAAAAACATAATAACAAATATATGATCATCCACGATATCATATAGCCACATGCAAACCTTTTTCAATAAATCCTAATATTAATTCTATGTGTAATTTAAATGTATGTAACTAACAAAACTCCCATTGGTTTTCGAGCTCATTGTGCCCAATGGTCCACAGACGCCAAATAATTTGGCCGCGTAAGTTTTAGTTAGTTAGATACCACATTGCACATAACTTATTATTAATATATATTGAGGTTGTTCCCAATTTAAGATTTATTTAAATCATGTGACAAATTAAATACAAGACAAAACATACAAATCCAACCATGACAAAATATGCAAGATCTTGTCATGGATACCATATTGATCACATAATCATGTAGTCCATATTATTAATCAATATTAAACTTGTACGTGTTTAATTAATTTTAGTGACATCACATACGGTATTCACAAATTAATCCCTAAAAATTTCATGCAATCCTATGGTTTCTATCAAGATTATAAATCAACCATAAAACCCTAACCAAAATATGTAGGTGTCGACCCATGGAGGGTGTCGACCTACTTTTGGAAAAAAAATTAGGGTTTAAAAACCCTAAAAAATAATTACATGTATCTATTCAAGATCCAATTTTTAGGTTTTAGTAATTAATTACAAGTTCTTAAACGAGGCTCATGATGCCACTGTTGGAATATATGAATCATATAAATACTATAAACATATATTTACATCAAGAACACGCAGCGGAAAGATCTAATGAACATGTAATTAATTAAACTAAATAAACACGTACCTTTCTCGCGTAATCACCAAGAACAATATAAACCCTAATTTGGGTTGTGATGTGGATCGAACAACACAAGGGAAAACACCAAGAATCACAAGCTAAAATAATTTTGTCACTCGTTCTTGTACACACGCGATAGTAGCGTTCCAATGGGAAAGCTAGGTTCAAGAATCACTAACAAACCAAACACTTTATTTTCTACACTTGATTCGCCAATACCTAGTGGTATTAAAAGAGGGTCGAACAAGGTTAGCAAGAAGAAGAGAAGAAGAGAAGTTTGGCTATAGTTAGGGATACTTGATTAGGTGAAAATCAAATACAAAGTGATTTGTATTTATAGGCAATCCCTAAAGCACCAAACTTGTGCTCCAAGCTAGCACCAAAACCGGCCAGCCCATCCCAAAAGGGATTTCCAGTCGATCCAACACCCCTTGTGGGTTTCTAGATCCTTCTCTTCCTTTTATTGCATAATTATTCCTTTAACGGTCGTTATCTCTAACCCCGTTAAGTACTAACTATCGTTAAGTATTTGTTTTAGTGAAATGAATAAATATAAATATAAAATATATTTAATCTATTCAAACCATTGGAACTCTCACGTATTGTGTGCAATCCCGAGTCTCGGGTTCGAAACCGGACATACATATATTAATTCATTATACACATAACCTAACAAACCCTTCTTTCACTTTAAATCACAGTGTTAAGGAAAATAACAAGTGTTAGTTCTTGTGTAAAATACCATTTTGTGGGAATAAAAAATTCGATTGTAGAAGAAATTGGTTGTAGGATGTCATTTTTTTGATATGTTGTATATGCGGTTTAAAGATGTAATAGCCAAATTGTCTGCAAATTTGGTTATGTTAGTTGTTGGATGACAAGGTCATAGGCTTTTTGTTTGCTATAAGCATGCATCATATTATATGAGTTGCTGTTTTGGTCACACATTCACACTCGAAGAATCATCTCCCGCACAACTCAACTATTAGACATAGACCAACAATCGCTAACTGGATGAAAAAGTAGCACATTATTCATGTGGTCATCGGACATGATTAGATGTTTCTACTGTTCTACATTGTAAATTCACACCGTAAATAGGCTCATAAAACAACCAGACTTGAAAATGAAACTAATAAAAAAGCATTACAAGCACATTGTCAAGCCATCATGTTGGATTCATCTTCCTCCCCTGTTGCTGCTTCATTGAACATGTACCGGCATTGATACTCGATCAAGTACTGTGTAGATCTTTTCACGTCCCAAAACAGCTCATAAACTCGGCTCACGTCTTCCATTTCCACAACCTTCCCTTTCCTCTTCTGGCAAGCCAATGCAGCTGATGTGATCAAGTTTATGGCGTATCTCAGAGATGTTTCAACCCTAATTTTTGTCAACAAAACCTTTGCATCATCGGATACGTCAATATCTTCCTCTTGACACCTTATATCAAGAATCTTGCGAATGTCATCTTCAGTGTATGGCTGTGTGGAGATGATGAGAAGGCGATCAAGGAAATCGATTGGAATCCCGTGGGGGGATTTGTAGTTTGTGCCTCGGATAGTTGTGATTCCTCGGTTGGTGGCAATTACAAGTATTGGTGCCATGTCGTTTTCTAAGGCACGGTTTAGGAATGAAAAACACTCGATATCAAGCATGTGGACTTCATCTATGAACAGAACACCAGGAATGATCTCTGCCTTTCCTTCCTCTCGCCACTCTGCAACCTTTGTATTGATCTGTTCCCTTACTTCAGCTCGAATTTCTCTGGTGTCACCAGCAAAAAGAGCAAGAAAACCCTGTGTTCTACATTTCATAACAAAAATAATTAAGTTTTCAGAAAGATCAACTACCATAGTTACTTTGACTTTTCCTAGTTTCTGCGTTTTTTTTCTTTTTCTCATCATAATGCAAGTTTATTCTTAAGACAGTAGAAACTACCGCTGACAATTGCACAAAAAGACCATCTTTGTTCTATTATCAGAAAGTGTAACTTCAAAAAAGAATACTACTTCAGTTATTCATGTTAGTCTAACAACGGTTTCAGACTTTCAGCGATGACAATGAAAAGTTCCACCTAGTGCATATTCCCGGAAGCCCAAATGAGGCATCCTAACTGTAAAGAAATTAATCTAAAATTCCTACTTTCAATCAAACATTATGTACCTTTGCGAATGGGCGTCTATGCTCTTATCAGTTATATTAGAGTTATTAGCATCAAACACCAACATACATTTTCATTTGTCCCATTTTCGTCATTGTACGTTTTTTGTACTTCCGTGTCAAACAAATCTTGTTGAAACAAATCTTATGTCAATATCAGAGGTTACAAAATAACCAAAAATCATTAATATTACAGGGTGCAAAAGTCATCATTTTAACGACACACATGTGTGTATTTATACACAAAATAACATTATATTTACCGAAAAAAAAACGTGAGCCGCTACAACATAAGGTAAAGAACAGAAACACCCTAATGCAATGCGCAATCAAGAAAGAGAAGCATCAATCAAGAGTCCTTTAAGTCACATGTGTTGAAGGCGTCATACCAAATTAATGAAAAAAGTGTCATACATACCATGATAAACAGGAACATTTATAATCAACACGGTTCTAAATTCTAACCTTATTACACTACTCATGAGCCCCAACATAGATAACGCCTCTGTAGGCACTAGGATAATTGCAGACACAGTCTAGAATCCATATAAAGAACTAACCGTTTATTAAAGTATGGATAAATATATAAACATCATTTTGAGGGAGGGAAAAGTATGGATAAATATATAAAGTATCGAGGCATTCATTGAGACTTTGTTTGAAGGTAATCCTGCTGCCTCAATGTCTAGGAAGAGATTCTAAACCACCATTTGTAACCTTTGACTCTATGTATCATCATTGTACTATTAAAATTTTATGTAAATGTAAATTAAATGTCTTTTGTTTTGGTCTTTTAACTTATGAATTATCTTAGCAGTGTACTAACTAAAATATCACACATATAACCGGGTCTTAGCCGGATATAATCGGGTCTAGCCGGATCTAACCGGGTTCTTGCCGGAATATCCGGGTTTTGGCCGGATCTTACCGGGGTTTTGCCGGAATATCCGGGTCTGGACCGGATCTTACCGGATCCTTGCCGGAATAACCAGGTTTTGGAGATCTTACCGGGTCTAGGCCGGATCAACTTCATCATTATTGGATACTAATTTATCTAATCCATGAAGGTCAAGAATAAAGTCAAACATAAAAGTCAAAGTCAAACACAAAAAGTCAAAAGTCAAAGTAGCAGTTATTTACGGTTAAGAAAAACAGTTATTAGTTAGACCGATTAATGAATCGGTGTGTTGTTTTAGTTGTGTCGATTGGGAAACATATAAATACCCATGTTAACTACATTTGTAAATTCAATAAAGTCTAGTATTATTATTACACGATTGTTCATAGAAAGAGATAGAAGATTACTAACAGTGGCATCAGAGCCAAAGGTTCAGGGAACCAGAGACAGAGTAGAAGACAACGATTCAGGGAATCGTTTTAGAGAAGAAACACCAACGATTCAGGGAATCGTTCCAGAAAAAGAAAAAAAGAAAAGACCGATTGATTCAGGGAATCAATCAAGAGAAAGACAAGAGGAGAGTTTTTGATTCAGAGTAAGCAATAAAGAAAGAAACACGATTTGATTAAAAGAAAGATCGAATCAGAGAACAGAAAAAAAGAAGGGAAAAAAAACATACCGGTTGCCACCGTGTGTTTGCCGGAGAAGACAAAGAAGAAAGTAACCGAATCACCACCGCCGGAGAAGAAAGGAAAAACCACCACCGCCGTGTAATTGAAACAAGAACCATATCACCATCGATTGCAAATTCGTTAACCAGAAAAAAGGAAGAAGAAAAAGGGGATTTTTGCCCTAATTTGTGGTGTTCATCGAAACTAGAAGAAAGAAGAAGGAAAAAGAGGAGCGTACTTTTATTTGGAGAAAGCCAGTAGCCCACTCCCACTAAGTCCACACACATTCAGATACGGAGTATAAGATAAGATTTCTTTTATTTAAAAGTTTTATTCCTTTATATTAGATACTCTATTATTTAATTAGAAGGAATTAGATTTTACAATTATTAAGAATTGTTTGAGAATTATTGTGGATTAGATAGAAAGTTTGAGAATTATTGTGGTTAGACACAAAGTTAAGTTCGACTATTGTTAGAAACGTTAGAATTGTTAGAAAATTATTGTGGTTAGACAAAAAGTTAAGTTCGACTATTGTTAGAGTTATATTGTTTTTAGTAGAAACTAGAAGTGAAGATCATTAGGAAAGAGAATATGTCGGGAGATAAAAACGGAAATATTGTTTTCGCCTCATCATTATCATCATATCAATGTCCAGTTCTAAACAATACGAACTATACATTATGGGCATTAAGAATGAAGAAGATATTATTGGCAAATGGAGTATGGGATTTAGTAGGAGAAGTAAGTTCATCAAAAGAGATTGATGTAAAAAAGGATAGTTCGGCGTCAGCATACCTATTTCAAGGGTTACCAGAGGATTTGCAAATGCAAGTTGCGGGATGTGAAACAGCAAAAGAAATTTGGGATTCACTAAAGGCTAGATTTATCGGGACAGAAGATGTACAACAGGCACACTCGCAACAACTTAAATCAGAATTTGAGAGACTAGTAATGAAAGAAGATGAAACAATAGATTTATTTGCCGGGAAGTTAATGAGTATTATTACAAGGGCTGCTACATGTGGATTGACGTTTGATGAACAAACAAAAGTACGGAAATTACTTAATGCAGTGCCAGATAAGTTTGTACCAGTAGTAGCAACCATTGAAATGGTTGTTGATTTTAAGACTGTAAAGTTGGAGGAGATTATAGGAAAACTTAAGACTTATGAAGAAAGGCTTAAGTTTAGAAAAGGAAGCGAGGAAGATAATAGTGAGAAATTGTTATTCACACGTCAAGGGAATAACAAAAATTATGAACGCAATTATGGAAATGATAGACGAGTAGGTGGTAATCAGACACGAGGAAGAGGCCAAGGAAGATTCACAAGAGATAGTAAGAATGGAGATAGTTATGATAGAAACAAGAGAAACCATGGAGATCAAAACTACCATAGGAGAGACTTTAGAGAAATAGAATGTTATAATTGTCATGAATTTGGACACTTTGCTGCAAATTGTCCAAAACCAAACCGTAGAGAAGAAAAAGCAAACCTTGTGTTCGAAGATGACGAACCAGCACTATTGATGGTTACTAGTAAAGATGAAAAGAAGACAACATTCTTAAAAGAAGAACCGAGAAGAAAAGGAATTGTCATTGAAAGGAATGAATTTCCAAAAGAAAAGTTAGAAGATATGCGGTCAGAGATAGAAATTGATTTAAAGAGTAAATTAGAGTTTTGGAAGTTTGAAATGCTTCAAGAGTTAGAGATGGAAAAACAAGAGTTTGAGAAGAAAATAAGGAATAGAGAAATGGCATTTGAGAAACAAATGCAGATAGAGTTAGAGAACCTCAAGAAGTTGAGAGATTGCACAAGCAAAGAGATGAAAGAGTTAAGATCAGAAAGAGAACAGTTTGAGAAAGAAGACCATGGAGTTACCTTAGATAAGAAACCTCTAGAAGAAGAAAGAATTGACAAGGGCGAATGCAAGAAGCATCAAGAGACGCCATCAAGATTTCAGAAGGAAAGCCAGATTAAGAAAGACATTAAGTCAAGCAACAAGAAATTTGGACCAGAAGATCGTGATACAAACACTAAAAGAAAAAGATTATTGGAGATGCAAGATTATGAAATGATACAAGAGAATAAAGATGATCGAGATGAAATTGAAGATAAGGAAGGAAGAAGTCAAACCAAGAAAAAAGTTCAAGACATAGTTAGTGTTGAAGATCAAGACAAAAGAAGTGGAAACAAGCCAAAGTTCAAAGATAAAGATGATGGAGCTTGAAGATATCGAAGACATGGATTAATAAATTAGGGAGGAGTATTGGATACTAATTTATCTAATCCATGAAGGTCAAGAATAAAGTCAAACATAAAAGTCAAAGTCAAACACAAAAAGTCAAAAGTCAAAGTAGCAGTTATTTACGGTTAAGAAAAGCAGTTATTAGTTAGACCGATTAATGAATCGGTGTGTTGTTTTAGTTGTGTCGATTGGGAAACATATAAATACCCATGTTAACTACATTTGTGAACTAACAATTGTAAATTCAATAAAGTCTAGTATTATTATTACACGATTGTTCATAGAAAGAGATAGAAGATTACTAACAATTATCGTGTTAGGATCCAACCGGATACAGCCGGTTCTTTGCCGGAATTTCCGGGTCTTGGCCGGATTCACCTGAATATGGCCGGGTCATGGCCGGATAGAGCCGGATTCTGGCCGGAGTAACCGGGTCTTCGCCGGTTCTAACGGGTCTAGCCGGAATATCCGGGTTTTGGCCGGATCTTACCGGATCCTTGCTGGAATAACCAGGTTTTGCCCGGATCTTACCGGGTCTAGGCCGGATCCAACTGGATATAGCCGGTTCTTTGCCGGAATTTCCGGGTCTAGCCTGGTCTTGGCCGGATTCAACTGAATATGGCCTGTCATGGCCGGATTTTGGCCGGAATAACCGGGTCTTCGCCGGATATAGCCGGGTTTTGGCCGGGTCTTGAGCAGGTTGTGCTCATATAGTGGTGGTTTAGATTTTAGAAAGATATAAGTTTGAAATTATATTAAAAACCTCAAAATGTCATACATTGATGAAGGAATAAAGTAGCCTGTGTTCGGTTTTCGCCCGCGAATGGTGTTGTGAACAAGGACAATATATTATTAACCTTGCATATAGTACGTCGAATATGTTTAGCTACACAACACAAAACCTTGCTACAACTCATAGACTATAAAGTAGGGGTGTCAATTTTGACACGATACGATAAACGATACGAACCCGACACGAAGTTAAACCGATTTAGGTTTGGGTCAAAAACAGGTCAAACCGTCTAACCCGTTTAATAAACGGGTCGTGTTTGGGTTGAGTAAGTATTAAAACAAGTTAGTTAGGGTATGTTTGTGTAAAGCTTCTATAAAAACAGCTTATTAGCTTAACAAGTATAAATATACAATGTAGGAGTTAATCCTTGGGTCACAAAAAAGGACCAGCAATTCTAATGAAGAGTACGGCCAAAGGGGATTTAAGTTTTAGTTAAGCATGAGCACGCTCGAAATAAGCTAAAAACTAGTCCTCAAACACGGATAGAGGACGAGTGACTTCTAACTTGCATATCCAAATTCCCGAATCACTTTTCACTCACACCTGAAACGTGAGCTAGATTTTAAAGTTTGAAACAAGAAGTTATTTACGGGGTAAAGCGTGTAGACTTATTTTTTTATGTTATAAAAACAGGTTTGCAAGTATGAAAATACAATGTAGGAGATAACGGTTAATTAAGGTGATATCAACACGTAATAACGATAAACTAACAAAAAAGGACCAACAATTCTCTAATGAAGAGTACAGGCAGCTAAAAACTAGTCCTAAAGTCATCGCGTAAGGTAACAAGCCATAAAAAACTATATCCAATTTTTCTATAAAAAAAATAAATAAAATAAGTTTTTTTTTTAGTGAGATAAGGTTTATTTAACATATATTTTCTTAAAAGAATTAGTTTGTCAGATATTTCAAGTAAGTTAACAAAATATTTTTAATTAGGCTTGTGGTTCATTCACATCTACTATAACGTAACAACAATAATAATACCCAAATCGTTTATTTTTTTTTTGAACGGCAAAAAGAATATATACCCAAATCGTTTATAACAGGCTATGAAAGAGGCAAGATTTAAATAGTCACGCTCTTATTTGTTGGGTTATAGAATGGCTCAATTGGTTAAAGAAGCAATCGCAGATACCCCCTTGGTAAAGGGGCTTTGATTGGTATAGAAATTGGCTAAAAAGTAGATATTCAGATGAGAGTAGAATATATGCCCAAAAATAGTTTTTAGAAGGCATAATGTGTGTGGTGACCTCTGATACTTAAAAAACAAACTATGAGGGTCAACATTGTAAGAAGTTTGGTTTTTAATAGGAAAAGAGAATCAATTATGAGTTGCGGGTGTTTTGTATGGGGCGTCACTAACTATTAGGAGCATAAAATTTGCTGAAAATACATGGTTTCTTTAAGTAAACAGTATACTTATTGACAATCTTATAATCTTGTATGGGACTTGTAATGACTTCAACAAAAATAAGGAAGACGATATAGATGTAGTATTAGGAATAGAGGGAGGGAGTGCTGGTGGTCTACTTGTAGCAACAACGAATCTAAGATGAGTGCCCTGAGTTTTGATTTGCGCTACTTGAATGGCAAAATCTGAGGGTTAACATAGCATTAAGACACTTTCTCTATGAAGGAGAAGAAAATTAGTTTTGATTTACGGATGTTTTAGATGTGCTATTATTGAATTTAAAAAGTATATTAGATATCATGATGCAGGGGAAGTACTACATAAGCCAAGGACCTCTTTCGGATGGTTGAATATCCCCCTCCCCCCTATTTTTATCTTTCTAAGATCATAGATAATCTTGTAATGAATTGCAACTGATGCGAAATCAGATGTAACAATGCTTATAACCAAATAACCAATGGGGGAAGGGTATCTTGGTATAGATATATATATCCGTCCTATGTAGTGGATTGTTATAAGTAATACATGTCAAACTGAGCCATAAACAGTGAAACGCAGTGAGATTGGCCTTCGTTCATTAGTAGTATGATATGAGATTACTGAGCCTTAAAACCTGAGTGTAATCGTGTACTCTTTTATCTATCTTTGAACTGAAAACTTTGACATTGTATTATTGTCAAAAATGTACAGTAATTAACATTCAGTATAAGAATGACTCTCAGTCTCAGTCTCCAGTACTGTTTTAATTGCGTGAACTAATCATCTGCGATAGCTGCTGAAGGACCGAAGCTTCTCCTCTTTATCACACACAAACACACTAGATGATGACACTCACAAACTCATTAAGAACACAAGAGTAGTATGGATCATATATAAATTTCAAGTAAAATGTATATTATCTTCAAAGAGAAAGAAAAGATACAAGACTTGGGGTGAAACACTCTCTCACACACACACACACTCTTTTTCTTAACTAAAATGAGGCACACTTTGAAACTAAGATGTGTGTGTGTGTTTATACGACATTCACAGCCAACACATGGCTTGAATGGGCTTTTACTTGGACTTCATGTGGGCTTTGTATCTTGCACTACACTTATACAATTTAAACACTTATTGTTCTAATGCTACAAGCCCACTTTACAACATATTACATGACACACTTAAGTCTAATTGCCAAAATGACCATCACTTCAAAGTAGCATTAATTTAAATGCTAACAATCTCCCCCTAAGGGATGGTCATTTCAATGATGCTCCCGTGAATGGTCTTTTGCATTTGACGTCTTGAACTTCGTGTGTCAATGTATAATATTCTTCATTCAATGTTCCTTCATGCACTGTGATCTACGAAGTATCGTCTTTTGGTCTGGCTTGCCTTGATCTGCTTCTTCTGTCCAGATGCGTCTTCACAGCAGATGATGATGGTAGATGGACTTCCGTCGGTACCTGCATAAAACAGTTAGCAATAAAACGTCAGCTGCCATCATGTCGTGAGGCAAGATCCTTGGATCTCATTAAGACTCATACAACTTGTATCCTTTTGATGAACACAAGTGTATTCCATAGGAAGTGTTCCTAAGAGATCTTTTGATGAATCTCATGTCTCTAGACTCAATTATGTGCGTTTTGGTTTTAGTCGTCGGAGGCATGGAGCAGAGTGCCACCTTTTCAATATCAACACTTCTCGGAGTGAGAGGTCGATAGATTATGTAGTGTTCTCCATGAGAAATGAAACAAATATCTTTTGAGAGATATCTGAGTGGATAGGAGGGGTGGTGCAAATGCGTCACTGGGTCCATGACGTCTTGTCTTCAATACCAGTATCACCTTAGTGAGTACCGATAGCAGATGTATTGACCCGGTTTCTGGCCTAAGTTTTCATGGAGGGCTATTTCTTTTCACCCTTACAAAAACTTTTCTTTTTCATTCTTCAACCCCTTCTTTCTCCTTTCTCATTATACTCCTTTTTTCAATCTTTCCTAAGGACTTCTAATGCTAAACTATTGGAATAGTCCTTGGGTAGATCCCTCCGGTTCTGGCGGATCATTGGACATAACCTAACAATAATCACCTTATTACTCCATGATTATCCTAGATTATAGATCACATACCATAAAACCTTTTTATGAAAAATCTCTCAAGGTGTTTATGAGAAAACACATTTAGATAACACATTGAGAGTTTTACATTTTAGAAACACTCCCCCTTCACATGTTCTCATGCATTTTTAATAAATTGCACATGTTGGGTAGAGTTCGCACATTTGAAATGATTGAATTTCAATGAACATGACCTTCGCGAGACACGCTTACATCACTAGTTAGACTAGCTTGAAGTTATTACCCGTCTTGGTCATATTTAAAGATTTTCTCTCGAATTGGTACATTCTACTCAGATAAGTCCTTTGCGAGACACGCTTACATCACTGGTAAACCAGCTTGAAATTATTACCCGTCTAGGACATGTCTTTTCGAGAACGGACATTTAGTTTCGTCAATTCGAGGGTTCATGCTGAGTCTTTTTGAAGAACTCGTTTTGAGATTCAAACGACAAAACTTCTTTTAGATCACATTTTAATCACGTCCTCTCCCCCATAAATAAACACTTAATCTCCCCCTCAAAAATAGCATGAAGTGGTATTTTTAAAAACAGTTGATTAAAATGAAACTTTTTGTGGAGAGACGGACTGATTTTAGCATAAAAATGGAACATTTTTCTTTTTCTACTCCCCCTTAATTAGAGCAAATGGTTAAACTTTTGAGTTTAAAAGCATTTAGGGTTCTTTGAGGGAGTTGTTGTGAGCACAAAATTTATAAAAAGACTTTGAAAAATCTTTTGAAACAATTTTGATTAAGTGCTCACGGGTTTTAGCTTTTCGCCATTAACATTGCGAGTTCTGATCAGAAATAATCAGAAGTTATCAATGTGGCCTTTAGTATGAAATCTTTTCGAGTTAAGAACTCGGGCCACGATAATAGATTTCACAATAAAGCACGGGTTTCGTACTGAAATGCACGAAAGCCTTAATGAAGAAATTTGAGACACGACATGTTTTAGAGAACTTAAAAAATAACTCTCGCTCAAGCATCTGTAAACACCCGTGTCATTGTTGAATGACAATTCTAAGTACGTACAGAATATTGATTAGACGAGAGACATGTCGTAAGAAGAATATTTTTGGTTTTTGATGTTTTATATTTTTTATGGCTTTTTCAAATTTTCTATATATATATATATATATATTTATTTATTTATTTATTTATTTATTTATTTTTTGGAAAAAGTATGTATATATTTACCAAAAATATATACATAAATATTTACAAAAATGTTTACCAAAATATTTACAGAAATATTTACATGCGAAGCTTTATGAAGTAAATCAATGAGATTCGAGAAGACTTTCTAACTCTTCGGGAGTTAGGCTTCGCATTCCAATTCGACGAACTAAGTTTTCAAACCGCTCTTTTGGGAGGGCTTTAGTAAATAGATCGGCGAGTTGGTATTCAGTCTTCACGAAGAATAATTCAACAGTACCCTCTTCGACGTGTTCCTTTATGAAGTGGTAGCGAACTCTAATATGCTTGGTCTTTGAATGTTGCACTGGATTGCACGAGATGGCTATGGCACTTTTCGAATCGCAATACAAAGGTATGCGGTTGAAAAAGAAACCATAATCTGTGAGTTGTGTTCTCATCCAAAGAACTTGAGCACAACACGCAGATAGAGACACATACTCGGCTTCTGCTGTTGATAAAGCAGTGCAGTCTTGTTTTCGTGATGACCAACCTACTAGTTTTTCTCCCAGAAATTGTGCTCCTCCTGATGTACTCTTTGCTGTCACTTGGCAACCGGCATGATCTGCATCTGAAAATGCTATCAGTGTAAACTCCGAATCCTTCGGATACCAAAGACCCATGTTAATGGTTCTTCGAAGGTACCGAAAGATCCTTTTAACCTCTTGGAGGTGAAGTTCGGTAGGCCTTGCCTGAAACCGTGCAAGTAAACAAACAGCGAAATGTATATCGGGTCGGCTTGCAGTTAAGTACATTAGGGACCCAATCATGCTCCGATATTTCTTCGGATCCATGGGTTTCTCATTTAAATCTGCACCAATTTTGGGTGAAGTAACCATTGGAGTACCAACAGAGTCACAATTTTCCATACCATGTTTCTTTAAAATCTCAATTGTATATTTAGCCTGATTAAGAAAAATTCCACGCGGGGATTGATGAATTTGTAAACCCAAAAAGAATTTTAATTCTCCCATCATGGACATTTCAAATTTGCTTTTCATGAGATTTTCAAAATGTTTTGAATGTTGCGGATTAGTGGACCCAAAAATTATGTCGTCCACGTAAATCTGAACAATCAAAATGTCATTTTTAAATTTTCTAGTAAACAAGGTTGGATCAATTGTTCCTTTGGTGAAATTATTTGACAACAAGAATGATGACAATTCGTCATACCACGCCCGTGGGGCTTGTTTCAAACCATAGATTGCTTTCTTTAGCTTGTAGACGTATTCCGGATGATCTTTGTCATCGAAACCGTCTGGTTGACTCACGTACACTTCTTCTTTCAGAGTACCATTCAAGAAAGCTGTCTTGATGTCCATCTGATAAACTGTGATGTTCTTGTGAGCAGCATAAGCTAAGAAAATCTTGACTGCCTCAAGCCTTGCAACTGGTGCGAATGACTCTTCAAAATCTATCCCTTCTTCTTGTCTGTATCCCTTTGCCACTAAACGAGCCTTGTTGCGAATTACAGTCATCTCTTCATCCTTTTTGTTCTTCCATAACCATTTAAGATCAATGACAAGTTTGTCAATTGGTCTTGGAACTAAATCCCAAGTGTCATGGAGTTGAAATTGAAGAAGTTCTTCCTGCATCGCTTCAATCCAGGCATTTTCTGCCATTGCTTCACGAATGTTCTTAGGTTCTATGAGACTGACTGAACAGACATAGATGCACAAATCTGAATCCGTGTGAAGTTGTTTTCTCATCTGAATAGGCCTTGAGGGTTCACCAATAACTTGTTCGATTGGTTGGTCTTTAGTCCACTGTAACGTCGAAGGATACCGTGGTCTTGAATGTGTGCTAGATGATTCATGTAACCCAGAAGATGATTCTACCGAATCTGTTGCAAATGGGTTTTCAAAGACTTCGTCTTCTAACACAGCATTGACCTGTTATTCTTCTTCATCAATTCTCGGTAACCAAATCTCAATTCTTGGAGATGGAGGAGTGCATATAGATGATGTTGAAGGAGATGGTGCGTCGGCTTCGAATGTTGTAGATGCATCTTGATTTGGTGGAGGTGGTGGTGGTTGTTGTTGAGGTTGTGGTTGAGCGGGTGCAGCGGATGGTTGTTCAGATGCATTCTTCGAAGGGCCACCAAAGTAATCATCATACATGAACTTGAAAAAGTTCTCTAGTTCTTGAGGTGTTGGTTTATCCGATGGAATTGATTGAGTGCTTTGGGGTACGAGTCCTGAACTGATATGTCCAGAAGTTTGACTTTGAGGTTCGGGTCCTAATCCGGTATGATTAGAAACCATTGGGTTAAGCGCGGGTTCTAGAGCGAGTCTCTCAGAAGCCATTTGTGAAATTTCATCAAACTTCACATTCATCGTCTCCATAACCTTTTTCGTTCTTCTATTATACACCCTGAATGCCCTCGAGTTTTCTGAATAACCAATGAAGATTCCAATATCACCCTTAGCTTTCAACTTTCTCAAATCTTCTCTGTCATTAGTTGGATAACATAAAGAACCAAACACATGTAGGTAAGAGATTTCGGGTTTTCGTTTGTTGATAAGTTCATATGGGGTTTTATTGAATCTTGGATGGATTAGGGATCGGTTTTGAGTAAAACAAGCAGTTGAAACAGCATCAGCCCATAAGAATAGCGGTGCACTGGAGTAAATCAGCATTGTGCGAGCAGCCTCCACAAGAGTTCTATTTCTTCTTTCAACTACCCCATTCTGCTGTGGAGTTCTAACAGCTGATGTCTGGTGTGTAATACCAGTTTCTTCAAAGAATGTCCTTAACTCCTGATTTACGAATTCCGTGCCATTGTCAGTTCTTACTATCCTAGCTGGTGCCTGAAGTAGAACTTGAATACGCTTCAGAAAGGTGATGATGGTGCTTGGTGCTTCGTCTTTTGATCTCAAAAACTTTACCCATGTATATCTTGAATAGTTGTAACAAATGGCAATTTTCCATTTGTTATAACAAGACGTAAGTATATTCAGTTTGTACCATTATTCACATGCTGAATACATTTTTCGTTGATCATCACATACATGTTAAACTATTACACTCACTATGCCTGTATAGTCTGTCGGCACAGTGGACTACTTATGTCATATAAGTATAATTTATACTAACACACATATATTACTAACCAGATTATATGTTATTTTTATAGCATCATATTAAACAACATCCAACATGTTTAAAATCACATGATTACAGTTAAGTTAATCACACAAATCTTCTACTCTTACTTGTCCCCATGTGGCGCACCCTCCTCGTTACCATAATAATTTATATGACAAGAATTCCATTACAATAATTGCTAGACATAGTGACATCAAACACATCCTACTCACCTCACTAAAGTTATGCATGATTTAAAAATCACAACTTGATTATTTTTTTTCTTTTTACCCGATTGCAATCAAATGTCCCTTTTGGGTTTAATAATGCAAATGACCCATCCTATATAACCAATATCACTCAAATATAATTATTATAATAGAAAGGTGCGGGAAATTAGAATATAGTTGCTTTCTTGACTCCCCACTCAAAAACTAAAATATTCAAAGGATCACATTTCGGTTTAATATAGAATCGATACATGCTTCAAAATATTCATATCCATTCCCAAAGTCTCAAGCACCATTCATTAGCTCCCTAAGAAGCTTTTACCGAGGCCACAAAGACTAGAAGGTCTCTCTTTCGTTCGAAGTCCAAGATATTCAAGTCGAGAAGCAATTCTTTGATAATCGGGTTTTTATTCTTAAGTTAGTTTCACGTTTCTGACCAAGCTCTCTTGTTCTATACTCCTTTGTTACCCATTGTAAGTCGTTATGATCTGTTTTTATTCCATGTTCACGTTTATTTTGGTTCCATGCATATTAAAACAAACACCCCCGATCGTAAATATCTTAAAAGAACATGTGTACGTATGATTATGTATTCATACGTATTATCTTATATTCACATGACCTCAAGAACTTAAAAGCTCATAAACCACGTATAAAAACTCACATATTTTGGTCAAAACATATCATATTTAAACGAAATGTCAAACCGGGTTCATATCGTAATAAATTCTAAGTGTTAAATAATTTGAAAAACCCGCTCATCTAGGCGATTTCATGTTCATTTAAATCCGAAACTATATATGTAACAAGGATATCTTTTTAATTATATAGAATCACATGCTAGCTGTCTATAACTTTTGTTCTTTAAGATTGAACTCATAAGCTCTCTAAAGCTCGTTAAATAGGTTAAACTATAAGCCCTTCGACTGAAATTTAAGACTTAGAAATATTTTTCAACTTTTCAGTTGTAACTCATGCGACTAGCTCAACTCGAGAATTGATTACTCTCGATTTGTACATGTAACGTATATATATTTTTGCATACCTTGATTGTAGACCTAACAAACTACGTATTTCGTGTTTTAACTTTGGTCACATAAGCTCATTTCGACACTAAAAATCAATCATTTTGATTCGACAGCTACTAGATTTCCAGAAATTCATTTTCAATAAATAGAATCCGGATTTGGGCTAAACTTAAGCCCATTAAGTTTTTGCGATAGGACAGCCCACTGGGCTCAAGCCAAACATTTTTGGAATCACAAAAATAGTACGATTTCAGGCCCAAAACTATTTTCATGCCCTCGCATCCCGATTTCATAACGGGCCTTAATTGATTTCGTTATTAAGCTTGGCTTAAAAATAATTACTTTTCTGAATTTAACAATTGAAATAAGCTTTAATAAGCTTAAATAAGCTTTGGAAATTTTTGTAGAATTTTTCCACAAGTTTTTATGCAAAAAGGACTAAACTTGTAACGCGTTTTCACTTAGAGGGGCTAAAACTGCCAAACTAGAAAAGAAAGGGACTGAGGCTGTAAAAACAGAAACTTGGGGACTTGAAATGATTTTTAAACAACTTGTGAGCTCATATTGTAAATTTGCTTAAGTAAGGGTTGAAAATGTAACATTTTGTAAAATAAGGACTAACGGTGTAACGTAACCACCGTTAGGGTAAAAAGTGTGGAAACTGTGAAACTTCAAGGGTAAACAGAAAATATTATTTTATTTTCATTCAGAATCTTAAATGTTCACAATTTACCCTTAACTCTAATATTATTCTATTTCGTTCGTAAACTATTTTAACGGTCGTTAAGTTTAACGAATCTTAACCGTTCAACGTTTGTCTCATTCAAATTTGAGACAACGACTTTTATGACTTCTGAATCATAAAGAAAACATTATTTTGAGCTAATGACATATTAATCATATCACACTCACATCACCGATCAAATCATACGATTCCTCATATCGCATTCGTTATTCGTGCTGAGATGAATTCTTAAACTCTATTGTTATTCAGGTTATATTAGAAGCTATTAAACTTACATATCAGTGAATCCACTTTTTTCATTGTAGCTACCGCATCAGGTGAGTTCATAACCCTACTTTTATTGGTTTTCCAACTGCTTTGGGGGAGAATACATGCTCGTTTTAAACATACTCTTTGACTGTTGATTTGAAACTTGTGAACTGTTTACTCAATATTTGACTATTGAGCTATTATTTGAACTGGTTTATGTGAATGACTAATATGTAACCCCACTCTACTTGAACTTGTTTTGCAATTTGGGGTGAGAAACTTGTAAAACTTTTATGGACCAAACTATTGTCTGTGATATTACGTGGATTAGCCTAAGCCTTATTATATCCCTTATGCCCAACTCATGAACCGTTAATGCCTGCTGGGAAGCGCGAATGTTATAAATAGATCTATTGGGAGTAACGTCGCCGTTCGGTTTGACCGGATAGGCAAACGAACGTATACCATGTCGAAACTACAAGTGTCTGGGATAAACACTTGCCGGGCCATATATTTACCATTCTTCTAGAGCATGCTCACTGTTATAGCTTCGGTTGCATGAACTTAGTGCTAACGTAATAAGACTACTATTTTTTATGCCATTATATTTGTTGTAATGGTGATATGCTTTACTCTTGGTCCATAACTATAAACTTGCTATGAGGAAACTAAACTTTTATGACATTGTGAGCTACACAATGATCACAAAACTCTATTTGAACTCTTAGTGTTTTCACTGCTTTATCTTAAAACTATGAACTCACCAACCTCGTGTTGACACTCTTTAGCATGTATTTTCAGGTATTAAGCGATATCACTTTACTGGAGGCTTTTGGCATGGCATGGCACGGTCATAGAAGACTCTGAAACATTTGGGACCACTTGAAATCTTTTATGGGCTTATACTTTCACATTGTTTTTGAAACGTTGTAAACAAATCTCTTTTTAGTATGAAATCTATTTAAATGGTTGAGATAAAAACCATTCTTTATACCTTGTGTTGTGATATCAGTTTAGTAGCACCCAAACATGTATGCTTCCGTCAATCACTATTTTTGGGGGTGTTACAATAGTCATCAACAATTACAAGAATATACTTTTTTCCATTAATGCTTTGAACTCTCATTGGGCCACATAAGTCCATATGCAACAAATGCAACCTATCAACCGAACTAGGTACGGGTTTAGGTTTGAATGTTGCCCTTTTGCTCTTGCCTAGCTCACAGGATGGACATAAGTGTCCTTCGGTGTATTTGAACTTTGGAAGACCGGAGACGATGTTGTCTTTGGCAAGCTTGTTGATCGTGTCAAAGTTCAGATGGGACAAACATCTGTACCATAACCAGGATTTTGTTTCACCTGCCCTGGTCATAAGACAAATCGGTGATGAAGAGGCCATTTGGTTTATGTCAATAGCATAGAGATTGGTGCCACGATTCCCAATTAAGAGATCATCCCCAACCAAATTCCTTACATAACATGTGTTTCTCCTAAATGCAACCTCTAAATCAGCATCACAAAATTGTCCAACAGAGAACAAATTGTGTCCCAACCCTTCGACATAGTAGACCCGTGTGATCAAGTAATTCCCAAACAGAAGATCACCATAACCCAGAATAGCTGCAACATGATCATTCCCAAACCGTACAGTCCCCATGAACTGCCACACAAAATTGATCAGCAGCTTCAGATTCCCGGTCATGTGCTTGGAGCAACCCGAGTCGACGATCCAAAGACAAATTTCAATGACCTGCAAAGAACAGATGGTTTTGTATATGGAAACCGTTTAACATTTGGTTCCAAGGGGTTAGGAGTAACAGGTGCATTACACTTAGAGATGATTTCCTCAGATGCATTAGGAACTATTTCTACTGTGCCATTCTTAAGTGCAAACTTTCTACCCGTTGGTTTCCATTCACAAAATTTAATGTGATCCTTAGGCAATAGGCTGCTAGTTGTTTTCCTAGCTTTTGCAATAAGTCTTTGAATGTATCTAGACTTAGCCTTAGTTACTAAAGGAATCTTTTTCTGTTCAGGCATGTCATTCATTTTCACAATCTTAGAAACATTATCATCACAAACATTTTTCGACAAAGATTTCTTTTGCATTAAACAATTTGAATCATTACATGCATTAGAAACAGAAGTCTTATCATTACAACTAGATGATACATGTTTCTTCTTGGAAAGCTTTAAATTCCTAGGGTGTTCTTCTACTTTCTTGCTTGCATTCTCAGGAACGGGCGAGACACTAGGTTTCTTGTTATTGCTCCTAGTCTGTCTGTTGCTCCTAGAGATGCTTTCTACTCCTGTAGAAGGTAAGGCACACTCATTAGAATTTATGTTGTTGTCGTCCTTAGGTTTTGATGCAACATTCCTAGACTCGTTTTGATTATCCTTTTTACTTTTATCTACAGCCCTATATGTTTTAGATGTAGAGGCAGATGCAGTAGTGGGACTAATCCTATACAGGCCAGGTGCTATAACATTTGGTGATTCGACAACAGCTTTTTCCTTTTGTTTCTCACTAGGCAAGGGGGTTAATGGTGCAATACCCTTTGGTTCTTCTCCCTTCCCTTTTGGACTTTCGAGTTGAGACTTCAAGTGATCAATTTGTTTTTGCAAACTTTTGTAAGAACGCTCATACGACAATTTTTCATATTTGCATTCTTCCTTTTTCTGATCAAGTTGCTTTGATGCGTGGTTTTGCAACCTTACAACAGGTTTTACCTCTCGAGGGATCTCAAGAGGCTTACAACCCCACCAGGCAGTGTACCTGACCGATGTAGTATAGTGTAGTGGTAAGTACGGGGGATTGATCGTTCTCCACAGGGAATAGTGTTCGTTAGGTATGAAAAACTACTTTAATAGGTCTAAGGGTGAGAGAAGATTCTTTTTATGTTTTTATAATTTTTATGAAAGCAAATAAAATCTCGGGTTTGAAAGAGTGGGCGGAATTAGTTGCTAGTCAACTAACCAAAATAACTACAAATGCAAATAAAATAAAATAACAAAAATGAAAGTGTTGGTGGAAACTTATATAGAGAGAAATGTGTTTACTTAGATTTCCTTACTCCCTAGCTATCTTTTACCGGTTGATTAGTGTGTATTAGTTGCGTGGATGACGGGTGTATTCCTTAATACCAATCGTGGGGTGGCGTACGTACTTCCCCAACTCTACAAGCTCCTACTTCACTCCTATGTCGAGCCGGCTAGGAAGCTCCTAACATGGGATCACTAGAATTCGCTTGTGCATTAAATACAACCATAAAAACCTTTAGTACGCATTGGTTCATGTTTCTTAAGACGTTCAAGCAAGTTACCGAATAGGAAGTTAGCCAGTTTTCTTAAGCCTAACATAGATGAACAATCATCCAATACAACTAACAACACACTAATAACCAATAATCAATAGCTAGGTTTCATTAGATCTAAGCAAACACAAGATAAATCTAGCCTAACATGTTAAACAAAAGACAAGAATAAGATAGAATCAAACAACACATAGACATATTGAATGATTAATTGATAACTTATCTTCAATGTAACATGGAAGATCTCAAGGCAAAAAGCCTTGAAAGAGCTGCCAAATTCGTCTTAGGGTTTTCACACACAAAGTTCCTCAATAAGTTCCACACTAATGACAAAAAATTAGAAAACTATATATAGACTTTCAGATCTGACGGCGTCACGTTATGGAGTGTGACGCCGTCACCTCGCCGCTTTTAGGGTTCTCGGATGGCCTTCTTGACGCCGTCCCTCTTTAGCTCTCCAAAATCCGTTCTGGCTTATCAAGGCTTGACGCCCTCAGACTATGAACGTGACGCCGTCCCTCTTTAAATTATAACGTGACGACCTTGATCAGATTAAAGCGTGACGCCGTCAGAATTTCCATGCAATTTCTCTGGCTTATCATGAGTAAATTTCACATCCACCACTTTTGCCAAGCCATGACGCCGTCCAGGGTTAATCCTGACGCCGTCAAAGGTAACTTTCAGCAAGATTTTGAGACTTTGTCGTTTTCTTCACTTTTATGCTCCAAAAACGTCCAAAATGCTTCCTTTTCCAGATTTCTCCTCAAAAGTACCTAAAATGACAAAAGGAACGATTTAGGGCAATATTTGATCAAATAAATACGATTTAGGGCTTAAATGACCCCTTAAAAGCGGTACACTTTTCGCTTCATCAAATACCCTTACACTTGAGATTTGCTTGTCCTCAAGCAAATGCGCTTTTATTCTAATCAAAATACAAGTTAGGGGTCAGTTAATGCTAACATAAAAGTAATTGCAACAAATATCGTTCCACTTTAATCATAATAAGCACGGAGATTACAAACTAGCACCTCACAAGTAGTGTTTAGATACTCACATATCTCAAGTGTCATCAAAATAAATCTCATAAATGAAAACGGATAATATCTCTCACTACCTGTCATAGCAAATAGATTACCATAGGCTTGGGAAAGGATCAAAAACCTCCTCCACTAGGCGTAAGCACCTAAGATAAACTATCAAAGAGGGCTTTTAAATGGGTTATAACGTTAGGTGTAGGGAAAAGGAAAACACGGTTTTGTTGGATAAAGGATATTTTACTGGTGGCGAGTTAAAGATCTTGATTAATTACATGTACTATACAATGTTGCTAAGCCAAGACTCGACTCAATCTTAAGCTAAAAACAAAATAACAAAAACATAAAACAAATATAAAATGAAACGGGATGGTAGTCCGTATGTTTTTTTCTACTTTTCTTTTTCTCATTTTTTTTTTGTATTTTTCTTGATTTTTCGATTTTTTTTTTTTTATTCATACACTCTTGCCCTACCATCCAAAATAATACATCATAGGGGCATTGCATCCCCTTACACTTGAACTTTTACACAACTTTACAAAAAAAAAAAAAAAAAAAAAAAAAAAAAAAAAAAAAAAAAAACTAAAACTATTCTAATGACTCGAATTAAGATAATTGAAAAACTTGGAGTACTTTTAAAATATTTAGCACATATGGGGGTAATAAATGATGTTCTTCCCCATTACTCCATTATACTAGTACTTTACCCATGAGTCCCAATCGTCCCAAAACAATATGTACAAAGATATGACTCGACTTAGCAACCATGTAATCAATTAGAAAATTAACTTGGGTTTAAACAAATGTTGTCACAATAATGCACTAAAAATGAGTACATACAAGGTAGGCTAAGGCGATTTGGGTGTACATTTAAGTGGGGTGTAAACAAATTCTTCCTTTAAGTAAAATGCTTAAAGTTAGAAACGAAAAGATAGTCTCTGAGGGGTGTACTAGGGGTATCGTGTACTAAAAATGAGTACAACGCAAAGGGTGTGGGAGAATTACTTGACCAATGTAGCCAATGTAATTATAACAAAAACACAGGTGTAAAACAATGGGTTAATCCTAATGCCTCTTATCATGTAGTAAATCTAACTACACGAATGTAGTCTCACTTGTGGCCTCGGAATGGTCCTAACGCAAGTTCTAGAATCTAAGTGCTACCGGTACACACATCATAGCATAAATGCTTTTCCTACCAATTCTAGGGGCGAACCTCACATATTTGGGGGTGGAAAATTTTTAGTGGTACGGTTTTTGTGCTAGTCATATAACTCCTATCCGTGAGACGCTCATTAAGATCAAAGTTTCACTCCTATATG
Organism: Artemisia tridentata subsp. tridentata; assembly: GCA_021014915.2. Classification (NCBI taxonomy): domain Eukaryota; kingdom Viridiplantae; phylum Streptophyta; class Magnoliopsida; order Asterales; family Asteraceae; genus Artemisia; species Artemisia tridentata. The sequence goes on along the minus strand of CP139506.1, from coordinate 5,773,838 downwards.
TTGTAAAAAATTTTAAATTTGGCACTAAAATTACCTTAACAAGTATTTCTCTCAGTTTTATTACACATCTATCATCAACAAACAAAAATCAAGCGCAATTGTATTCTCTAAAATCGTACTTTTACCCCCCCCCCCCCCTTACACTTAAGATGAACATTGTCCTCAATGTTCAAATAACAAGATGTAAAAGCATAAAGTAAAAGAATGAAATCAAATACTCCCCTGATTCGCTCGGTGGATAATGAAGTTACACGGTTAGATCTTCTTCCACGGTAATGTTGAAGCTCCATGACTAATGCATCGCCATAAGCTTGATTCAAAAACATTTCCTTGTCCAAAATAACCTGTTAAGCCTGAGAAAACAAACACGAAAACCTGCATAACATCGGCGGGATAAACTCTATATATAATAGGATATAATGCTTGTGAAATGATAATTTTGCAGATTTCTGGAGATTATAAGTTAGAGATTTAATAAAAACTTTTTATGAAAACAAAACTTTCAAAAATTTTCAGAAAATTAAACCTGACGCCGTCAGGTTGTAACTCCTGACGCCGTCAGATATGATCTGACAGAATTCTCATGTTACGTTTCCGGAAAATTTTTGGAAAAACCTATACCTTACTTCCTGGAATTCCTGCAAAACATCATTATGACTCGATACAAGCATTTGACTCAAACAAATACTAATATGTATGTTCATTTATTATTATTATGATTCATGTTCATTTGTGTTCTAATAAACCGATTTGGATTTCCCTTACACTTATCTTTTGCAGAATACCTTTACATGTAGTTAAGACGAAGTTAAAAACAAAATAAAGCATTTTCACAATTTACTTTTGAACATGAATCAATAATAATATTATTTAAACATACATACGGAAACAAATAAAATCAAACAAACAAATAAATAAACACACAAAACAAATAAAGCTTGGGTTGCCTCCCAAGAAGCGCTTTTCTTTATTAACGAGTCTTGTAGCTAGACTCAAAGTCACGCTACCCTATGTAAGTAAGCTCGTCATCGAGGACGTCTTTAGGGTTAAGCTTGGATTGAAGTTTCCTATTGGTCCGCTTAGTACGATATATCTTTTCAAACTTCTCTCCATCCGGGTCATACAATGTCATCTTAATATGCCATGACCCATCTCCATCTTTGGGTGGTTTGTCCCAATCCCACTTATGATCGTCTTCCTCACACGTCCACTTATTCATTCCTAGGTTAATTGGCAAAACTCCTAGGAAATCAATCATCTTCCTAAAAACTAGAGAGTCTTCAAATGGATCCAATTCGGTGTCCCTAGCCAAGAGTTGCTCTACCGTATGTGTTCGGTTAACAAAGTCCTCTTCTAGGTAAAAGGGGCGTTGGGGTCCTATGAAGTCTCTATCAATCCAAGGTCCATATCTAGATGGTCTCCTATTTGATTCTAACCAATGTGGTGTTGGTTCCTCACTAGTATCGTAGGCATGTTTCTTAACATCATAGACTGACCAAGTATCTCCTTCTCCTACCGCTATCTTGGATTCCTTACAATCAATCATAGCACTAGCGGTCGCCAAAAATCCTCTACCTATCAACAAGGGGCATGTAGGGTCGCTAACCATATCAAGGACGTGGAAATCGGCTAAAATGGTTAGTTTTCCAATGTGTACTAACACGTCTTTGACTACTCCAACCGGGTAAGCAACACTCCCATCCGCTAAACCTATTATCACCTTCGTTTCTTCAAGTTTTCCTAGTTTTTGAGAGGTGTAGAGAGGTAACGGAAGTAGGTTAAGGCTTGATCCAAGATCGGCTAATGTGTCATAAGCCTCCGAATTACCGATCTTGCATGGTAGAACAAATAAGCCCGGATCATCTAACTTCTTAGGTAGCTTGTTTTGAACAAAGGCGGTCCCTTTTTCGCCTAACTTGAGCTTCTTCTCATCCAACACATCAATAACCGGACTTTCAAGGTGGAGCTCTGATGAGGCGAAAAGTGTACCGCTTTTAAGGGGTCATTTAAGCCCGAAATCGTATTTATTTGATCAAATATTGCCCTAAATCGTTCCTTTTGTCATTTTAGGTACTTTTGAGGAGAAATCTGGAAAAGGAGGCATTTTGGACGTTTTTGGAGCATAAAAGTGAAGAAAACGGCAAAGTCTCAAAATTGTGCTGAAAGTCACCTTTGACGGCGTCACAATTAACATGGGACGGCGTCATGCCTTGGCAAGAAAAGTTGGATGTGAAATTTACTCATGACGGGCCAGTGAGTTTGCATGAGAATTCTGACGGCGTCACGCTTTAACTAAATCAAGGGCGTCACGGCTTAAATCATAAGGGGACGGCGTCACGTTATAGGTCCGACGGCGTCAAGCCTTGATAAGCCAGAATGGATTTTTGAAGAGCTAAAGAGGGACGGCGTCAAGATGGTCATCCGGGAACCCTAAAAGCGGCGAGGTGACGGCGTCACAATGCATAAGGTGACGCCGTCAGATGTCAAAGTCTATATATAGTTTTCTAATTTTTTGTCATAAAGGGAGAGCTTAGTGTGTGGAATTTTGGGATAAAACCCTAAGACGATTTTAGCTACTTTTTCAGGGCTTCTTGCCTTGAGATCTTCCATGTTTCATTGAAAGATAAGTTATCAATTAATCATTCAATATGTCTATGTGTTGTTTGATTCTATCTTATGCTTGTCTTTTGTTTAACATGTTAGGCTAATTTTATCTTGTGTTTGCTTAGATCTAATGAAACCTAGCTATTGATTATTGGTTGTTAGTGTGTTGTTAGTTGTATTGGATGATTGTTTATCTATGTTAGGCTTAAGAAAACTGGCTAACTTCCTATTCGGTAACTTGCTTGAACGTCTTAAGAAACATGAACCAAATGCGTACTAAAGGTTTTTATGGTTGTATTTAATGCACAAGCGAATTCTAGTGATCCCATGTTAGGAGCTTCCTAGCCGGCTCGACATAGGAGTGAAGTAGGAGCTTGTAGAGTTTGGGGAAGTAAGTACGCCACCCCACGAATGGTATTAAGGAATACACCCGTCATCCACGCGACTAATACACACTAATTAACCGGTAAAAGATAGTTAGGGAGTAAGGAAATCTAAGTAAACACATTTCTCCACACATAAGTTTCTCACCACTTTTTATTTTCAGTTATTTATTTTTATTTGCATTCGTAGTAATTTGGGTTAGTTGACTAGCAACTAATTCCGCCCACTCCTTCAAAACCCGAGATTTTACTTGCTTTCATAAAATATAAAAACATAAAAAAGAATCTTCCTCAACCCTTAGACCTAATTAGAGTAGCCTTTCACACCTAACGAACACTATTCCTGTGGAGAACGATCAATCCCCCGTACTTACCACTACACTATACTACATCGGTCAGGTACACTGCCTGGTGGGGTTGTAAGCCTCTTGAGATCCCTTGAGAGGTAAAACCTGTTGTAAGGTTGCAAAACCCACGCATCAAGTTTTTGGCGCCGTTGCCGGGGAATAGTTATTGTTTAGGTTGAATTTTTATTTCTATTAGGTCTACTCACTAGATTCCTTTCTAGTGAGATTTTTATTTTATTTTTCTAGGTTTTCTTTAGTCTATCTTATTTCTTTGTACTTTTGTTTGTGATACCTTCCACTTACCTCATGAGTAACATTGGTCATTTGATCCCTGTTATTCGTGTTTTTCGCCGTGCAAATTTTCAACTACCCGTTCCCGCCCCCATAGTAGCAAACAACAACCTTTCACCCGACCACCACTTTGGTAACAATTCTGAGATGGAGGAGTCTGACCATGAGAATGATTATGTTAGTCCATTTTACTACTCAGACTCCGATGAGGATATTGGTAATGGAGAAGTAGTTAACGAGGAATGGGGAAAAGAGGAAATTGATCCCTTTAAGTATGTTGACCCTAGGACTAAGATCGAAAAGGATAGCCTCTTTAACATGCAATTCCCGTGTAAAATTGGTTATCATGATTTTTATGCTTATCTTAACTCGTCTTTGCCTATGAACATTATCTCTCGCGCTAATTATAACAAAATCATGGTAGATGAGCTTGAATATCAAGGAGATAACATTGTTGCTAGGATTAAGCCACTACACGTGTTCGTAGGAAGTTTTGTGTATGTGGTGGATTTTATAGTTATGGAGAACTTAGGAGAATTCATTGATAACAAATTAACCCAAGTCATTTTTGGAGAACCCTTCAAAAGGTTGACCAACCTTGACGAAAAACTTGTGGACGGGTTAATTACATTCTCGGATGGGGATGAAGATTTTGTTTATCAAATGCCCCGAGCACATCCTAGGTTTAAGAACTACCCCATTGAATCTTGCAATAGAATTATGCCTATCGACTTGTTAAGTGAGAATGATAAGAGGAAGGGGCTCAAATATCCACATGAGAAAAATAAGAGATACTATCATGGATGTTTGGAGCTGAATGATGAATACAAGAAAGATGAGGCAACAATTAGATGGCTCACACTCGGATACGTGAGCATAAGCGACACTAGATGAGCGTGACTTTGAGTCTAGCTACAAGACTCGTTAATAAAGAAAAGCGCTTCTTGGGAGGCAACCCAATCTTTATTTGTTTTATTTGCTTTGTGTGTTTATTTATTTGTTTGTTTGATTTTATTTGTTTCCGTATGTGTGTTTAATTTTTATTCTTATTGATTCATGTTCAAAAGAAAATTGTGAAAATGCTTTATTTTGTTTTTAACTTCGTCTTAACTACATATAAAGGTATTTTGCAAAAGATAAGTGTAAGGGAAATCTAAATCGGTTTATTAGAACACATATGAACATGAATCGTAATAATAATAAATTAACATACATATTTGTGTTTGTTTGAGTCAAATGCTTGTATCGAGTCATAATGATGTTTTGCAGGATTTCCAGGAAGTAAGGTAAAGGTTTTTCCAGAAATTTTCCGGAAACTTAAAACGAAAATTTTTGTCAGGTCATTTCTGACGGCGTCAGGGGTTATAACCTGACGGCGTCAGATTTAATTTCCAGAAATTTTTGAAAATTTTGTTTTCATAAAAAGTTTTTATTAAAATCTCCAACTTATAATCTCCAGGAATCTGCAAAGTTATCATTCCACAAGCATTATATCCTTATATATAGATTTTATCCCGCCGATGTTATGCAGGTTTTCGTGTTTGTTTTCTCAGGTTCAACAGGTTATTTTGGACAAGGAAATGTTTTGAATCAAGCTTATGGCGATGCATTAGTCATGGAGCTTCAACATTCTCTTTGGAGGAAGATTTAACCGTGTAATTTCATTATCCAACGAGCGAATCAGGGGAGTATTTGATTTCATTCTTTTACTTTTTCTTTTACATCTTGTTATTTGAACATTGGGGACAATGTTCATCTTAAGTGTAAGGGGAGGGTAAAAGTACGATTTTAGATAATACAATTGCGCTTGATTTTTTTGTTTGTTTAATAGTAGATGTGTAATAAAACTGAGAGAAATACTTGTTAAGGTAATTTTAGTGCCAAATTTAAAATTTTTTTTACAACATTTAAGAGTGAAACTTTGATCTTAATGAGCGTCTCACGGATAGGAGTTATATGACTAGCACAAAAACCGTACCACTAAAAAAATTTTCCACCCCAAATATGTGAGGTTCGCCCCTAGAATTGGTAGGAAAAGCATTTATGCTATGATGTGTGTACCGGTAGCACTTAGATTCTAGAACTTGCGTTAGGACCATTCCGAGGCCACAAGTGAGACTACATTCGTGTAGTTAGATTTACTACGTGATAAGAGGCATTAGGATTAACCCATGTTTTACACCTGTGTTTTTGTTATAATTACGTTGGCTACATTGGTCAAGTAATTCTCCCACACCCTTTGCGTTGTACTCATTTTTAGTACACGATACCCCTAGTACACCCCTCAGAGCCTATCTTTTCGTTTCAACCTTTAAGCATTTTACTTAAAGGAAGAATTTGTTACACCCCACTTAAATGTACACCCAAATCGCCTTAGCCTACCTTGTATGCACTCATTTTTAGTGCATTATTGTGACAACCTTTGTTTAAACCCAAGTTAATTATCTAGTTGATTACATGGTTGCTAAGTCGAGTCATATCCTTGTACATATTGTTTTGGGACGATTGGGACTCATGGGTAAAGTACTAGTGTAATGGAGTAATGGGGAAGAACATCATTTATTACCCCCATATGTGCTAAATGTTTTAAAAGTACTCCAAGTTTTTCAATTATCTTAATTCGAGTCATTAGAATAGTTATTTGTAAAGTTATATAAAAGTTCAAGTGTAAGGGGATGCAATGCCCCTATGATGTATTATTTTGGATGGTAGGGTAAAAGTGTATGCAAAAAAAAAAAAAAAAAAAAAAAAAAAAAAAAAAAAAAAAAAAAAAAAAAATTTCAAGAAAAATACAAAAAAAATGAGAAAAAGAAAAATAGAAAAAACATACGGACTACCATCCCGTTTTATTTTATGTTTATTTTATGTTTATGTTATTTTGTTTCTAGCTTAAGATCGAGTCTAGTCTTGGCTTAGCAACATTGTATAGTACATGTAATTGATCAAGATCTTTAACTCGCCACCAGTAAAATATCCCGTATCCAACAAAACCGTGTTTTCCTTTTCCCTACACCTAACGTTATAACCCATTTAAAAGCCCTCTTTGATAGTTTATCTTAGGTGCTTACGCCTAGTGGAGGAGGTTTTCGATCCTTTCCCAAGCCTATGGTAATCTATTTGCTATGACAGGTAGTGAGAGATATTTTCCGTTTTCATTTATGAGATTTATTTTGATGACACTTGAGAGATGTGAGTATCTAAACACTACTTGTGAGGTGCTAGTATGTAATCTCCGTGCTTATTATGATTGAAGTGGAACGATTATTTGTTGTAATTACTTTTATGTTTGCATTAAATGACCCCTAACTTGTATTTTGATTAGAATAAAAGCGCATTTGCTTGAGGACAAGCAAATCTCAAGTGTAAGGGTATTTGATGAGGCGAAAAGTGTACCGCTTTTAAGGGGTCATTTAAGCCCGAAATCGTATTTATTTGATCAAATATTGCCCTAAATCGTTCCTTTTGTCATTTTAGGTACTTTTGAGGAGAAATCTGGAAAAGGAGGCATTTTGGACGTTTTTGGAGCATAAAAGTGAAGAAAACGGCAAAGTCTCAAAATTGTGCTGAAAGTCACCTTTGACGGCGTCAACATTAACTCCAGACGGCGTCATGCCTTGGCAAGAAAAGTTGGATGTGAAATTTACTCATGACGGGCCAGTGAGTTTGCATGAGAATTCTGACGGCGTCACGCTTTAACTAAATCAAGGGCGTCACGGCTTAAATCATAAGGGGACGGCGTCACGTTATAGGTCCGACGGCGTCAAGCCTTGATAAGCCAGAATGGATTTTTGAAGAGCTAAAGAGGGACGGCGTCAAGATGGTCATCCGGGAACCCTAAAAGCGGCGAGGTGACGGCGTCACAATGCATAAGGTGACGCCGTCAGATGTCAAAGTCTATATATAGTTTTCTAATTTTTTGTCATAAAGGGAGAGCTTAGTGTGTGGAATTTTGGGATAAAACCCTAAGACGATTTTAGCTACTTTTTCAGGGCTTCTTGCCTTGAGATCTTCCATGTTTCATTGAAAGATAAGTTATCAATTAATCATTCAATATGTCTATGTGTTGTTTGATTCTATCTTATGCTTGTCTTTTGTTTAACATGTTAGGCTAATTTTATCTTGTGTTTGCTTAGATCTAATGAAACCTAGCTATTGATTATTGGTTGTTAGTGTGTTGTTAGTTGTATTGGATGATTGTTTATCTATGTTAGGCTTAAGAAAACTGGCTAACTTCCTATTCGGTAACTTGCTTGAACGTCTTAAGAAACATGAACCAAATGCGTACTAAAGGTTTTTATGGTTGTATTTAATGCACAAGCGAATTCTAGTGATCCCATGTTAGGAGCTTCCTAGCCGGCTCGACATAGGAGTGAAGTAGGAGCTTGTAGAGTTTGGGGAAGTAAGTACGCCACCCCACGAATGGTATTAAGGAATACACCCGTCATCCACGCGACTAATACACACTAATTAACCGGTAAAAGATAGTTAGGGAGTAAGGAAATCTAAGTAAACACATTTCTCTACACATAAGTTTCTCACCACTTTTCATTTTTAGTTATTTTATTTTATTTGCATTTGTAGTAATTTGGGTTAGTTGACTAGCAACTAATTCCGCCCACTCCTTCAAAACCCGAGATTTTACTTGCTTTTATAAAATATAAAAACATAAAAAAGAATCTTCCTCAACCCTTAGACCTAATTAGAGTAGCCTTTCACACCTAACGAACACTATTCCCTGTGGAGAACGATCAATCCCCCGTACTTACCACTACACTATACTACATCGGTCAGGTACACTGCCTGGTGCGGTTGTAAGCCTCTTGAGATCCCTCGAGAGGTAAAACCTGTTGTAAGGTTGCAAAACCCACGCATCAAGCTCCTTGAATTCTTCGTCAAGGTTTTGAGTGGGAGGTGTTTCAACTACGACTTGGGTTTGTTTGAAACACGAGCTCATGGAATTGAACGAATAATATTGTGGACAAGAACTAGGAGACGAAACCGACGAGATGGCGTTGACGTTTAGTTTCGGGTTCTTGACTGTGTTGCTAGGGAGTGCTCCCATTTCTCGGTCATTGAGGGCTTTCAACAAAGTGTCAATCTTATTGGTCATCTCGCTTTGTTTTTGTTTGAAATCGGCTTCAAACTTGGCCAAACGAGCTTCTTGAGATGCCATAAATTGGGACATCAATCCTTCAAAGTTATTGGTACTACCATTGCTGGAAGGATTGTTGTTGAAAGTACGGTTCGAGTTGGAACCGCTTGATTGGAAACGATTAGGTGGGTTGGAAGAATTGGTTTGTTGTGCGTTTTGGTTTTGTTTCCACCTAAGGTTTGGGTGATTTTTCCATGAGGGGTTGTATGAATCACCGTAATGGTTTGGCTCGGGTTTGAAAGTGTACCACTTGTCTCCCGCTTCGTCGGTACGCGAGGATGCGTAGTCCACAAAAGCTTGTTCGGGGAGTTCCATGCAATCACGAGTGTCGTGGGGACCACTACATAATTCACATGAAGAAGTGATTTTGTTCACTTGGCTTGAAGGTTTAGGAGCCTCGTAGGATTTCATGAGAAACTTGACTTGGTCTTCAAGTTCTATGATCCTACGGTCGGAAGTGCTTGAATTGTTCGAAGGCAAAGATATTGCCTTGACCGTTTTATTCAAATCACGGGGATCACTCCAACTTTCGTTGTCATAAAGAGCAAGATCCTCTAGGAGAGCCCATGATTGTTCTGCACTTAGATCACGTAGCTTACCACCGGCCGATTGGTCAATGGTTTTCCTCGTGTAGAGATTGATATGGTCATAGAAGATTTGGACTTGGAGCCAAAGTTCTATGCCATGATGAGGGACTTTTTGGAGTAAGTCCTTGAATCGAGTCCATGCCTCGTAGAGGGTTTCGCCTTGACGTTGTTGGAACATCAAGATATCATTCCTTAGCTTGGTAGTTCTTCCCGGTGGGAAAAACTGAGCAAGGAAACGAGTAGTGAGATTATCCCAAGAGGTGATGGATCTTGTGGGTTGACGTTCTAGCCACTGACTAGCTTGGTCCCGCAAAGAGAATTGGAAGAGACGCAATCGGGTCGTCTCTCGAGTGGCAACATCAAGGTCTATAGAATCAACGATTTTGAGAAAGTCCTTGAGATGTTGATTAGGATCTTCAGAACGAAGTCCATGGAATGCGCATCCGCTTTGCACCAACCGGATGGTGTCGGATCGCAAGGGTGTGACATTGGCTCCTTGAGTGAGCTCAATGGTGTTTCGATAGCCATGGTGGCTAGGACGGGAGTACTCTCCTAAAGTACGGGCTCTAGGAGGTGGTGGTTGTTGTGGTGGTGGGTTGTTGGGATTAAGGATATTACCACCTTCCATGATGTCGGATGGTAATGGTTACGAACAAAGAAACGAAGAAAATAGATAGACTAAAGAAAATCTAGAAAAGTAAAATAAAAATCTCACTAGAAAGGAATCTAGTGAGTAGACCTATAAAATAAAAATTCAACCTAAACAATAACTATTCCCCGGCAGCGGCGCCAAAAACTTGATGCGTGGTTTTGCAACCTTACAACAGGTTTTACCTCTCGAGGGATCTCAAGAGGCTTACAACCCCACCAGGCAGTGTACCTGACCGATGTAGTATAGTGTAGTGGTAAGTACGGGGGATTGATCGTTCTCCACAGGGAATAGTGTTCGTTAGGTATGAAAAACTACTTTAATAGGTCTAAGGGTGAGAGAAGATTCTTTTTATGTTTTTATAATTTTAATGAAAGCAAATAAAATCTCGGGTTTGAAAGAGTGGGCGGAATTAGTTGCTAGTCAACTAACCAAAATAACTACAAATGCAAATAAAATAAAATAACAAAAATGAAAGTGTTGGTGGAAACTTATATAGAGAGAAATGTGTTTACTTAGATTTCCTTACTCCCTAGCTATCTTTTACCGGTTGATTAGTGTGTATTAGTTGCGTGGATGACGGGTGTATTCCTTAATACCAATCGTGGGGTGGCGTACGTACTTCCCCAACTCTACAAGCTCCTACTTCACTCCTATGTCGAGCCAGCTAGGAAGCTCCTAACATGGGATCACTAGAATTCGCTTGTGCATTAAATACAACCATAAAAACCTTTAGTACGCATTGGTTCATGTTTCTTAAGACGTTCAAGCAAGTTACCGAATAGGAAGTTAGCCAGTTTTCTTAAGCCTAACATAGATGAACAATCATCTAATACAACTAACAACACACTAATAACCAATAATCAATAGCTAGGTTTCATTAGATCTAAGCAAACACAAGATAAATCTAGCCTAACATGTTAAACAAAAGACAAGAATAAGATAGAATCAAACAACACATAGACATATTGAATGATTAATTGATAACTTATCTTCAATGTAACATGGAAGATCTCAAGGCAAAAAGCCTTGAAAGAGCTGCCAAATTCGTCTTAGGGTTTTCACACACAAAGTTCCTCAATAAGTTCCACACTAATGACAAAAAATTAGAAAACTATATATAGACTTTCAGATCTGACGGCGTCACGTTATGGAGTGTGACGCCGTCACCTCGCCGCTTTTAGGGTTCTCGGATGGCCTTCTTGACGCCGTCCCTCTTTAGCTCTCCAAAATCCGTTCTGGCTTATCAAGGCTTGACGCCCTCAGACTATGAACGTGACGCCGTCCCTCTTTAAATTATAACGTGACGACCTTGATCAGATTAAAGCGTGACGCCGTCAGAATTTCCATGCAATTTCTCTGGCTTATCATGAGTAAATTTCACATCCACCACTTTTGCCAAGCCATGACGCCGTCCAGGGTTAATCCTGACGCCGTCAAAGGTAACTTTCAGCAAGATTTTGAGACTTTGTCGTTTTCTTCACTTTTATGCTCCAAAAACGTCCAAAATGCTTCCTTTTCCAGATTTCTCCTCAAAAGTACCTAAAATGACAAAAGGAACGATTTAGGGCAATATTTGATCAAATAAATACGATTTAGGGCTTAAATGACCCCTTAAAAGCGGTACACTTTTCGCTTCATCATGCTTAAAATATGTTATATTTTGTTTTTCAATCTTGGCAAGCGCTTTTTCATATTTTAAAACAATTTCTGAAGTCTCATCTCGAAGCCTTTCATCATCTTCCACAGAAAATGTTTGGTAAATAATAGACATAATGTCGTTCGATAGAGCTTCGAAAGAGAGAGAGTTATTTTGCATTTCCAAAACTTTTATGTGTTCCAAGTATTCATTCGCTTCCTTCACTAAGGATTTTTGGTCCTTAACAAATTCTGCTGACTCTTTTAAAAGATTATTTTCCACATTTTGAACAACCGCATAGATTGCAGCAACATGTGGATTAATTTCTTTTTCAAAATCTTTTTCAATGCATCTTGAACACCAGGAAACCATTCAAACTTTTGATTGTTTATTTTGGAAGCTACAATACGGCACCTATGAAGCCAAAGAGGAAAACATGGCGTCCTACCTGGCGAAAGCTAAAGCTTTAACTCAAAGCTTCCACACATTCTCCATAAGACAGGTGCCGCGGAGTCAGAACAAACAGGCAGACGCCCTGAGTAAGATTGCCTCTACCAGTTTTGCTCATCTATAAAAACAAGTCTTGGTCGAGACCCTGAAAGAAAAATCAACGGAAGAAATGGAGGTAATGGCCGTAGTAGAAGAAGAAGAGGAAACCTGGATGACTCCCCTCATAGCATACCTAAAGGATAACGTACTTCCATAAGACCAGAAAAAAGCTAGAAAATTGAAAATCAAGGCAAGACAGTACTCTATCATTGATGGCGTGTTATTCCGCAAGTCTTTTCTAGAACCGTGGTTGCGATGCGTAGGTCCGGCACAGGCAAACTATGTGATCAGAGAGATCCATGAGGGCTCATGCAACATGCATTCAGGACCGCGGTCTATTGTGGCCAAGGCAATAAAGTCCGGATACTACTGGCCCACAATGCACAGGGACGCAAGGGAAGTCATAGATAAATGCCAAGACTGCCAGGTGCATCGACCGGTTCCCAGGAATCCTCAACAAAAGTTGAATCCCATCACCTCCCCATGGCCGTTCTACAAATGGGGAATTGACATCTGCGGCCCATTCCCAGAAGCCCCGGGAAGAATCAAAAACCTGATAGTCGCAATAGATTACTTTACGAAATGGATTGAAGCCAAGGCTCTTGCCACAATCACCGGCAATCAGGTCAAAAAATTCATATGGGATAACATCGTATGCAGATTCGGGCTTCCGGGGGAAATAGTGGCGGACAACACCAAGCAATTCTGAGACAATCCCTTCAAAGATTGGTGTGAAAAACTAAACATCAAACAACGATTCACATCGGTTAAACACCCACAGGCAAATGGGCTGGTAGAAAGGGCAAACCGAAGTCTAGGAGAAGGGATTAAGGCAAGAATTGACCAAGGAAGCCGGGACTGGCTGGAAGAAGTCCCGCACGTACTATGGGCTTTTAGGACTATGATTAAGTCCAGCAACGAAGATACCCCATTTTCCCTAACCTTTGGGACGGAGGCCGTGATCCCCGTAGAAATAGGAATGCCGTCCATAAGATGTGCTTTATTTGACCCAATAACAAATGACGAGGATTTGCAGTTGAATCTGGATCTAGTCGAAGAAAGAAGAGAAGTCGCGGCAATCCAAGAAGCCAAAAGCAAGATGCAAATGGAGAAGTATTACAACGCCAGAGTCCGTGGCAAAAGCTTCAGGCCAGGCGACTTTGTGTACCGCAACAATGATGCAAGCCTTGTGAAAGACACCGGTAAGTTGGGTCCCAAATGGGAGGGTCCATATGAAGTCGTAGAAGCTCTGGGAAAGGGAGCTTACAAACTCAGAGGACAAGATGGTCGGGATATACCCGGATTTGGAACATCCGGAACCTCAAGAAATGCTATTTGTAATTTTGTTAAACACTCCCGTCTTTTGTATCCATAGCAGGAGTCTGCACTTACAAGTTAAGTTTCCTATTATGTATTAACTTTATAATTAATGATACGCGGAGTCTGATCAACTCCACAACTTTTCCTAAAAATTTACTTGTTATTTTTTATCTCATTCGCATGCATGAACAATCCGGATTTCGAAACCCGGACGCGTAAGCGGCCTAACAATCCCGGCATAAGGACATAGTACCTCAAACTATCTAAGGCATATAAGTGGTATTGCAAGCCTATTGACCATACCAAACTATCACCGGAAATCCTAAGTACGGACACACAGAGGTAGTAAGCTAAGCCCGGCCATATCAACACCGGCAAAAAAAAAAAAAAAAAAAAAACACTTGAACACATGTCAAAATAAGTCAAAGTGCTATTCATTACAATGTTACATCAGTCACGGATGCATACATAGAGATAACAACAAAAAAAGGGGTACAAGTTATAACAGCTTCACAAATAACGGCACGGACGGATATAGTCAAAATATCCCCCGGACAGACCGCCGCATCAAACGGTCTCTGGCTCTTGAGAATGGAGAACTGAAGTATCAAACATATCATCATGCTTCGTGCCATCCCCGGTCGAATCAGTTGTGGGAGCAGAGGTAGCCGCAGGCTTAGCAGACACGGGGGCAGTGATTAAGGAGGGCTGGGGACCAAGGGGGCTTGGAAGAATAACGGCAAGGCCCTTGTCTGAATAATCAAATTCCACCCCATACTTTTTGTTCTTGAAGTCCTTGTAGGCTGCAATAGCTCGGGGGCGGCGGGTAACAAACCGGAGCACAGACTCCGGTGAGACACTCTCCTCAGCAACAGGGGGCTTAAAGGTAAGCTCCCCAACTCAGGGTCAAGGTGCTTCTCCAAAACCAGCTTCGACATCAAATACTCAAGAGGAGCATCCCGGCAGTCCTTCAGAGCATCCAACAAAGGGAAAGGCACGTTACTCAACCGGACCACAGACTCGGTATAGCGCTCTTTAGCCTCCGGATCATAGGCCTCAATTTCTTCCAGCTTAACACCTGCCGATCCATGGGAAACCCCTGCCTCCAAACCTTGACGTATGCCTTCTTTAAGAGCCGTGGAGATGCAATTCCCAAGCCTCGTCTTTAGCTCCTCGGATTCCTTAAATTTCTCAAAAGCATACCTGAATCTGTGCCCAATCACCCAACGTCTGCCCTCAACAGCCCTCAAAGTCTGAGGGAAAAGCTTCGTGTCAAATTCCTCATTTATGGCCACCAACCTACGATCCATCTCAGCAAGATGACTTGAGAAAGTGTCATGGGCGGATTTCATGCATTCCTCAACAACCTTCTCAGCCTGAGTTTTAACTTGTTGCTCAAGATGGTCGCAGATAATTTCTAGACTGGAGATCTTTTCCTTAAAACCCTCATTTTCACCGCGAAGCTCAAGAATCTCCGAAGCTTGCTGAGCATTTTTCTCAATCAAGGCCCCGTATGAAGGCTTCACCTGTTCAAGCTCAGACCGGAGAGAGACCAGCTCCTCTTCTTTAGCTTTCACAACCCCTTCCAGATCAGAAACCCTACCGCGGAGCTCAGCGGCCGCAGCACTCTCCCCTTCAACTTATCCAATTTGCTTTTCAAACCAGCAATCACCCCTTTCTTGCTCTCCAGCTGCTTTCTCAATTTTCCATTCTGGTACAACTTGCTCTCCAGCCGCAAGCGCACCCCACAGTTAACGCATATTTGGCGAGCGGAAAGAACATTGAACTCGCTCAGCAGATCATCATCAGACATCTCCCTCATCTCATTGGCAAAGACGGGGGTTGCCACGGTGTCAAGAATGCTGCGACAAACCCAGGGGTCATCCATCTTAAACCCATTGGTAGATAGCCATTTAGGGAGATAGGTTGAAGATGCATTCGCGGTCTTTACAGAAACAAACTTATCAAGATCAGCAGAACTGCTCTCCTCCTCCTCCTCCTCCTCCTCCCCGATCGGACGACTAGAAGACGCAATTAAACCCTCAGCATGCCCGGATGGATCCTCCTGATGATCCGGATTAGTCAACTCAAAAGTAGGCATGACAGACTCCACATGCTGGGACTCATCAGCATCCACAGGTGGGGTCTCAGAATTCCCCTCGGGATGCTCTTGGGTAAGAGTACGGGAAGAAGAAGTAAGGACAGTCGCATTCTTCATAATATCCTTGTCTGTGTGCGCCTCGGTGCGCTCAAAACTAGACTCAGACTCGTCGTGCAGCTCAATCACGGGAATATCTTTCGCAGAAGGATCACCTGCGAAACCGCAGCACACATGTCATTATCAACGACATGTATATATATATAAAAAAAGTAAACAAGTCAAAATATCATAAGCCCATACCAGATCCGGCCGCGGCAATCTTGTGGAGCTTCTTCTTTTTCTTCGAGGGGGCGGGCTCATTAATCTGCACCCTCTTCTTTCTAGCCTTCTTATCTTGCCTAGCCGCCTCAACCTCCTCCACAACAGTATGCTCCACGAGCCTGATCACATTCTCGGACGGCTGCACAACACGTCCGGCCGTTTCAGACCGCAAGGACTTCTCATCCTTGCCCAGGGTCAGTTCACCAAACTTCACTTTAAACACATCTGGATGGTGAATGTAATCAAACAAATCCATCTCTGCAAGACAAAGGAAGCAACGGTTAGACGCAGAAGCAAGTAAATAACAGTATTTAAGAAAAAAAAAAGAAAAAAACCCACCCGACTCGTCCGGCCGCAAAAACGTAGGACGAGAACTATCATCATCCCATGTTTAGCTAAGCCCTATCACGCTCAAAAATTGATCCGAATATTTCTTAAAGGGCGCTCGCCGGGAATCAAGAAGACGCAACAACTCCATATCCAAGCCCTCGTCAGAAGGCGGAGGGTCGCGGTCTACGGAGGTCTTCTCATACCATGGAATGTCTAGGGGAACTATGGTTTTCTTTACAAAAAAGAAACAGTTCTTCCAGTTCTTAACCGAATCTAATGCGGAGGTGTAGCAGACAGGGACAACTAAAGACTTAGGACCTTTTCTTTTCTCTAGAGTCATCCACCCATTATTAACACCGTGGTAATAAAACTTCCTAAATAAATCTACAGTAGGAGTACCGCCGTGGACACGGCAAAGTATCTCGAAGTGACTAATCCTACACGCTGCCAATACCGACAACTGAGACAGATGAATCTGGAAATAATCCAGAACACGGAGTAAAAATAAAGAAAGGGGAATCCTAAAGTTACCTAGTTCAAAAAATCTGGTATACACCCCTATCATCCCTTCCGGGGCATTTCTAATAGTGTCTGAAGGACCAGGTGCCTGCGAAAACAAATGGCCTGGAATCTTATACTTCTCACAAAACTTATTTACTTCCTCTTGAGATAATTGGGAAGTCACGGTGTCTATGTGATCAGGAGCCATTCTAAAATAATAAAAAAGGAAGAAAAGAAACCTAACCTTGAAATCTAGGTCCGGAAAATAAGGAGCAGATAAGGGTTTCTTGCTTTTAGAACGGAGAGAGAATAATAACTGTGTGTAAAAAGTTTGAAAGTGGTGTAAATCTTCATATTTATAGCCACAAACGCACACAATCGAACGACCCAAAAACGGCCACGTCCCCGGATGCTTATTCAACGGTGTAGATCTGGCCAGATGAACCGTCACGATGGTCGCAGAAAACGAACGGCCAGCCGCCCTAAACATCCCATCATGTCAGTAAATGCATGGGTAAAAAATGATTCACGACACCCCATGACAGCCTGTCACCACCAACTACGCGGATAGTGGAATACCCAGTCAGCAACATGGGGCACACTCCAAAACCATTCGCGGATAGTATAAAATCCTTTACTTGGATAAGACTTCTCAAAACTGCGGAATGAGACAGGGCAAGTCTAGAACACTTGCTCTTAAACGAAACAAGTATACTAGACTGGGGGGACTTGATCGTTTATAGTACCCCCGGACCTAACATACTGGGTCGGGGGTGCTAACGTTTCCAACAATGGCTTATACTAAGACCACATACGAAGCCGCGGATCACCTCAAGGCCGGGACGGAGACCAAGCATGTGTCCACCATACCGCGACAATCCAAAAGCCAGATCTCGTGGGATTATGTCTCCCACTTGATCTGACATTTACCAACTATGGTATGGCACAACCATACCCTGCTCTGACGCTTACCTACTGAGTATGGCGCTAATTAATGCAAATGACCTGCCAAGGTTACCACTGTAAGTATCGGGTAGTATAAATACCTCATCTCATTTATTATCACACCTAACTACATTTACTACACATAGTCCGCACTTAAAACTCTCTCTCTCTACCAAAATACTTACTCTCACACCCGAGGCCAACCGGGGAAGCCCCCTTCCGTGGTAAGACTGACGGTGCTACTTTTCTTAGCAGTTATACTAGGTGCAAGATCACAACCATCCAGGGTCAATCTAACTTGGGTCTGGAGGTGTCCAAGATTTGTACTAACAACGCCCATATACATTGAAGAGGGTCCACTGGAACCCGCATAAGAAGAAGACGAGGAGTAGCCTTGTGGGGTCGGCATTTGCCTTGGAGCAGATTTCTGTAAAACAAACATTTCATTGAAAGACTAATTGTAAAGATAACTATAGGACAAAATACACATCAGCAAAAGAATATATGATAACCAAATAGCTTAAACCAACCCCCTGAGTTCAACATTTCATCTGAGAAACCTCCAATAGACCGATTGATGTAACACTAATATGAGTAAATGTGTGTGATGTTGGAAATGTGTTTCAGTTAGAAACCTCCAATCTCTCATTTCTTCAAAGTAGAAGGTTTGGGTTTTTAATTTTTATGAAATTTGTTTAAATTGAGGGAATTTACTAAAGCGTTAATGTTTCGTTGGTGTTCAAAGTAGAAGGTTTGGGTTTTTAATTTTTATGAATGTTTAAATTGAAGGGTTCTATCTCCATCTACATTGATGCGATTGGTGCAACCTACAAAAAAAAACATACGCCACAAAAAATACCTTTTCTACACGCGAAAAAAATAAAATAAAATAAAATAAATAAAATAAAATTGGAGGGATTGAATTGCAGGTCAAATAGTACGGATTGGAAACATATAATTTCCTCTCAGACGGATTGGAAAAAGTACGGATTAGAAATATAGGTCAAATAGTCAAGTGGGTTTAATGTTTTACCAGGCCCAGTTAGTTATGTTAAACTTTAGTATTTACTTTGGATTCCATTTGAAGGCCCAAACCCATCAAAAAGTTACAATTTAGTTATTTGTTATAGTTTTAGGTGCTGTTTGTTTTTTAAGAGGTTTTTTGTCTGAGTCTGAATACCACTTCTGAATCTGAATGAGTGGTCCAAAAGTCTGAATCTGAATTATTTTAGACTGTCAGTTTTTATGTCTGAATCTGAATGTCTGAATAAACAAAAAACAATCATTTCGCTATAAAACAAACCAAAAGACACTCCATTCGTGATTATTAATAAAAAATTAAGACCAAGATGAGGAGATAAGGACTGAAAAGAAGTAGTTGTAAAGTTTAGGCTTTTCAGACGTAATCAGATGGTATTCAATGTCTGAATGAATCAGACCCTATTCAGATGTATTCAGACTTCAGATCTGAAAAAAAACAAACAGTCTGAATCTGAAAATGTCTCACCGAATCAGACTTCAAACGTATTCAGATCTGAATAAAAAAAAAACAACACAACTACTCTTACACACATAAATGGTTGGAACATTTAATAAATAGCATTTTATACCTTCTAATCCAAATTCTGTGAAACAAATTTTTTATGTTATTTTGATTATGTTCACTTTCGATATATTGTAGCTTAAAATTCCAATTTATTGAGCTAGTACTAAGTTAGTTTTACTTAAGTTTTTTCATGGTTATCCTATTAGAATCAAATAATTTTATGACTGAAGGGAGTACATTATTAACGTTATTTTATTGGAGCCAACATGAATAATAAAGACAAAGTATGGCTACATATATCCCGCTCGTGAATAATTAAGATTTAAATATTCAATCACATCATCTCAAGAAAATAGATCAATGCTTTATTTGGATTTGGATATCTAATTAGATATTTATTGTCTATCATAATTATTCACAAGTGGGGATATATGTAGCCATACTTTGTTATCATAATTATTCACAAGTGGGGATATATGTAGCCATACTTTGTCGGTTGTTATTCACGTTGGCTCCAATAAAATAACATTAATAATGTATTTTCGATAGTTTAATAACATTCAACTATTAAGGGTTAATAAAATATGTTACCAAAGTTTGCCAAAATGTTCACATAAGTTACTAAAGTTTAAAATGCTACAAATAGGTTACTAAAGTTTTGTCTCCGGTTATATAAGTTACTGAACCTTTTAAATGATGACATGAATTATTTTTTAAGTACAAAATGGTCCTTGTCGTTAGCCGGGTTTTACGGATTTAGTCTCTAGACCACTATTTCTGTTAGTTTGACCGTTTTTATACATTTTCATATGTTTTTACCCCTTTTTATAAGTTTTTATACGTTTTCATACGTTTTTATCCATTTTCATACGTTTTATCCGTTTTCGTCCATTTTCTAACGATTTCATATGTTTTTATCTGTTTTAGTCCGCTTTTATACGTTTTCATGTGTTTTACCCGTTTTTATAAGTTTTCATACGTTTTTATCCATTTTCATACGTTTTATCCGTTTTCGTCCATTTTATAACGATTTCATATGTTTTTATCCGTTTTCGTCCGTTTTATACGTTTTCATGTGTTTTACCCGTTTTTATAAGTTTTCATCCGTTTTTATCCGTTTTTATACGTTTTCCTCCATTTTTCTTACGTTTTCTTATGTTTTCATACGTTTTTGTCCATTTTTTATGTTATCGTACACCTTTTATCTGTTTTCATACGTTTTTATCCGTTTTCATCCGTTTTTATACGTTTTTGTCCATTTTTATACGTTTTCATATATTCTTTTATCTTTTTTCATATGTTTTTATCCATTTCTATCTGGTTTTATACCTTTTCATATGTTTTTATACCTTTTCATACGAATAAAGACGGATGAAAACGTATAAAAAAGTAATAAAACTTATGCAAAAGTAACAAAACATATAAAAACATAAGAAAACGAGCGAAAAAGTATAAAAATGGACGAAAACACATAAAAACGGATAAAGACGTATAAGAACGGATAAAAATGTAAAAAAAAATGGATGAAAACGTATGAAAACTTAAGAAAACGGACGAAAACTTAAGAAAAATTGGCGAAAGCATATAAAAATAGAAGAAAAGTATAAGAACAGATGAAAATAAATAAAAACGCATAAAAACAGACTAAAACGTATAAAAGCGGTTGAAAACGAATAAAAATGTATGAAGACGTAAAAAATGGTCGAAAGCGTATGAAAACATAAGAAAACAGGTGGAAACGTAAGAAAACCGGATGAAAATGGATAAAACATACGAAAACGGATAAAAACGTCAGATAACGTATACAAACGGATAAAAAAATATAAAAACGGGCAAAAACATATGAAAGCGTACAAAAACGGTCAAACTAACAGAAATAGTTGTATAGGGACTAATCCCTGAAACCCGACTAACAACAAGGACCGTTTTGTACTTGAAAGATAAGCCATGTCATCAGTAACTTATGTAAACAGAGACCAAACTTTAGTAACCTATTTTTTAACGTTTTAAACTTTAGTAACTTAGGTGAATATTTTGACAAACTTTGGTAACATATTTGTCTATTAACCCTTAATAGTTGAACATTATTAAACTGACGAAAATAAATTATTAACGTTATTTTCGTGAATAACAACCGACAAAGTATGGCTACATATATCCCACTTGTGAATAATTAAGATTTAAATATACAATTGTTAGTGATTTTGAGTCACTAATGAGATTTAAGTGTAATGGATTGACTTAGATGACCAATGTTAATCATAGTAAATGTTCAACAAGTCGGGGTTGTGTGGAGTACACACTTGTTTGACGTTATTATGGTTATGGATGATAAGGTACTGCCAAGGTACTGCCAAGGTACTGCTGGTACATTCAAAGTACTGCTGGATGCCAAGGTACTGCTGGTACATTCAAGGTACTGCTGGTTACATAGCAGTGTATATAACTGCTATAGCAGTTATGGTGCAGTTATGGCTATTCATAAATTACTATTGATAACTGTTAAATGGTTATTATTACAGTTATGGAGCAGTTATGGTTGTACATCAATTATCATTGATAACTGCTAAACGGTTATGGTTGGTCATATGTATTTATGTTGCAACATTCATGTTGTGGAGTACACTGTGAAATACACAGAGAAATACACAAGGTTTTGGTTCAGGCATAACAAATATAACGCATTCAAGTTTCTAACTCTGAGTTTTATCTGATTTAAGATTTCGATAGAACCATCGAAATACTTCAATCTGAAAGTGTTTACACGACTCTCAGATTACTATTGTTGTGATCATATACCCGAATCCCCAACAAAGATTGAAGTATTTAGTGATCATGACAACCAGTCAATCCGTGAAAGACATGACGAGCAAGTTTGATAAGTTGGACAAGTTTGAAGGGCAAGACATTCGTCGCTGGCAGAAGAAGATGCACTTTCTTCTTACCACTCTGAAAGTTGTGTATGTTCTGAGTACACCCAGTCCTGTTTGGTCCGAGGATGAAACTTTGGAGACAACTAGGAAAAGGATGAAGTGGGAAAACGATGACTACATATGCCGTGGTCATATTCTAAATGGTATGTCTGATTCCCTATTTGATATTTATCAAAACTCTGAATCTGCAAAGGCTTTGTGGGAGTCTCTAGAATCCAAATACATGGCTGAAGATGCTTCTTCTAAGAAGTTTCTTGTTAGTAATTTTATGAATTACAAGATGGTTGATACCAGGCCAGTTATGGAACAATTCCATGAGATGTTAAGGATTCTGGGACAGTATGTCCAACACAATTTGATGATGGATGAAGCCATCTCGGTTGCAGTTATTATTGATAAACTGCCCCCTTCCTGGAAAGAGTTCAAACATAGTTTGAAACATAAAAAGGAAGAGTTAAATTTGGTTCAACTCGGAAGTCATATCCGAATTGAGGAAGGATTAAGAAATCAGGAACTTGATAATAATCCTAAAGAAAAGAACCAAATTGGGTCATCTTCTGTCAACATGGTTGAAAGAGATGGAGCCAAGAATTTCAACAACAATAAGAACAAAAGGAAATTCACCAATGGTGATGATAAGTATGCCAACAAGAAGGCTACTTTGACTTGTTGGAAATGCAACAAGCCTGGTCATATGAAGAAGGATTGTCGCTCTAATAAGGGCAAGAATGGCGCTGGTTCAAATGGGTCTAAGGATCCTGGAAAGCAACAAGGTTTTAATTCTGGTCTTATGCAGAATTTGTATAATGTTTTACATTATGTTTCTGTCATTTCTGATGCATTTTATGTACAGGATGATGAAGTTGCTTGGTGGGTTGATTCGGGTGCAACCATTCATGTTTGCAAGGATCTTCGTTGGTTTCAAGAATGTAAATCAATTGAGGATGGATCATTTGTAAAGATGGGAAACGTTGCAACTGAACCAATCAAAGGAATAGGGCGTGTTTTATTGACATTCACTTCTGGAAAAACTTTATGTTTAGATAACGTTTTATATGTACCTGGGATTCGAAAGAAACTTGTTTCTGAAATTGTGTTGAATAAGTGTGGCTACAAACAAGTGTTGGAAAGTGACAAGTATATCTTGTCAAGACATGGGTCATTTGTTGGATTTGGTTATGTTTGTAATAGCATGATTAGACTGAATTTGAATTATCCTTTGTTTAATGCTTCTGCTTGTATGGTGTCTTCTAGTAATAGCAATAATTTAAACAAATTTGAATTGTGGCATGCTAGACTAGGTCATGTTCATTACAAGAGAATGAAAGATATGTCTAAAATGAGTTTAATACCTGCTTTTGACATGACACATGAAAGTTGTAAAACTTGTATGTTAACCAAGATAACTAGACAACCATTTAAAGGTGTTAATCGGGAAAGTAAAGTGTTGGATCTCATTCATAGTGATTTGTGTGATTTTCATGCTAATCCATCACTTGGACACAATAAGTATGTAATCACTTTTATTGATGATGCCTCAAGATACTGTTATGTATATCTATTGCATGCTAAAAATGAAGCTCTTGATAAGTTTAAAATTTATAAACAAGAAGTAGAACTTCATAGACAAGGTTTAATAAAAGTGTTGCGTACTGATAGAGGTGGTGAATACTTTGATCCTATTTATTTCCAATCAACTGGTATAGTACATCAAACCACAGCCCCTTATACACCACAACAGAATGGTGTGGCTGAAAGGAAGAATAGGACTTTAAAGGAAATGGTGAACTCCTTGTTATCCTATTCTGGACTCAGTGAAGGGTTTTGGGGTGAGGCTATGTTAACAGCCTGCTACATCCTGAATAGAACTCCAACCAAAAACAACAAACAAACTCCTTATGAAATTTGGACCAAGAAGGTGCCAAATTTGACTTACATGAGGGTTTGGGTATGTAGAGCAGTTGTGAGACTAACTGAACCCAAAAGGAAAAATCTGGGTGAAAAAGGTCTTGATTGTATCTTCATTGGGTATGCAGAGCATTCCAAGTGTTATAGGTTTTATGTCATAGAACCAAATGAATATGTATCTGTGAACTCTATAATAGAGTTAAGAGATGCTATATTTGATGAAGAACGATTTACATCTATACCTAGGCCACGAGGTATGATTTAATCATCATCTAGTAAGATGGTTGAAGAAGATGTTGAAAGTACTGCTGATATAGCTGAAAGTACTGCTGATGCACTTAAAGGTACTGTTGGTGTACCTGGTGCATTTGTTCCTAGGAAAAGCACTAGGACAAGAAAGGCAAAGTCCTTTGGTGGTGATTTTCAACTATATCTAGTTGAAGGAACAAGGGATAAGACTTTATCTCAACATGAATATTGTTTCATTATTGAGGAGGATCCAATGTCCTTGAGTGAAGCAATGGCTTCAAGAGATGTTTCCTTTTGGAAAGAAGCAGTTCAAAGTGAGATTGATTCCATCATGCATAATGATACTTGGGAATTAACTGATTTACCTCCTGGATGCAAAGCATTAGGATGTAAATGGATCCTTAAAAGGAAAATGAAAGTGGATGGAAGCATAGATAAATATAAAGCCAGATTGGTTATCCAAGGCTTTAGACAAAAGGAGGGTATTGACTTCTTTGACACTTATGCTCCTGTTGCAAGGATTTCCACTATTAGATTATTAATAGCTCTTGCAGCTATACATGATCTGGTTATTCACCAAATGGATGTGAAAACTGCATTCTTAAATGGTGAGTTGGATGAGGAAATTTACATGAAACAACCTGAAGGGTTTGTGATGCCTGGACATGAAGGCAAAGTGTGTAAATTGAAGAAATCATTGTATGGTCTGAAACAACCACCAAAACAATGGCATCAAAAGTTTGATGATGTTGTCTTGTCTAATGGGTTTTCTTTAAACCAAGCTGACAAATGTATATATAGTAAATTCAATGCCTCTGGTAAAGGAGTAATAATTTGCTTATATGTGGATGACATGTTGATCTTTGGTACTGACCAAGATCAAGTTGATAAGACAAAGGAATTCTTGTCATCTAACTTTGATATGAAAGATCTGGGGGAGGCTGAGGTGATTCTTGGTATTAGAATCAAAAGAGGAAACAATGGTATCTCTATTTCTCAATCTCACTATATTGAGAAGATACTGGCAAAGTTTAATTTTGCTAATTGTACTCCTGTTCGTACCCCAGTGGATCCTACTGTGAAGTTTCGAAATAATAAAGGAACTCCAGTGTCTCAACTAGAATACTCTAGTGCTATTGGATGTCTTATGTATGCCATGATTAGCACTAGACCAGACATAGCTTTTGCTGTGGGAAAGCTTAGTAGATATACTAGCAATCCTAGTACTCTACATTGGCAAGCTTTGGGTAGAGTATTTCAATATCTGAAGGGAACCATGGATTATGGTTTGACTTATGGTGGTTATCCTTCTGTGTTAGAAGGTTATTCAGATGCCAGTTGGATTAACAACATGGAAGATCACTCATCTACTAGTGGGTGGGTATTCCTCCTTGGAGGAGGTGCTATTTCTTGGGCTTCAAAGAAACAGACTTGTATTACAAGCTCAACAATGGAGTCTGAATTTGTTGCATTGGCTGCAGCTGGTAATGAAGCTGAATGGCTAAGGAATTTGGTTTATGAAATTCCTTTGTGGCCTAAACCGATATCTACCATTTCTATCAGATGTGATAGTGCTGCTACTTTGGCTAAGGCTTATAGTCAAGTGTACAATGGAAAGTCTAGACACCTAGGTGTTAGACATAGCATGATTCGTGAGCTTATCATGAATGGTGTGATATCTGTGGAGTTTGTAAGAACTCAGTTGAACTTAGCCGATCATTTAACCAAAGGGTTAGCAAGAGATCTCGTGTGTAAGGCGGCTAAGGGGATGGGTCTAAAGTCCATTTAATTAAATCCATGTATCAAGATACCCAATTCCCATTTAACGCAATGTTAAATGCTGAATTCAATGTGGAAAGCTTGTTATGATTGGATTGGAACACATAATTACTTCATCCCATGGTATGTGTTCGGAACTGCAAGATAAAGGAGGTTGAAATTATATTTCTTAATGGTTTTTTGAAAAATTGCATGTGCAGGTGCAAGAGTAAAAAACCACCTATATAAGCATGAAGTTTAGCTGCTTCAAGAAGCTTGGGACTTGGCTTTGATATGCTTATTGAAGGATAGGACACAAGCTAGTAAAATATGTGTCAGGAAGAACAAGTGAATGTGTAAACTGGTGTGTATATTATCTTCATGTATTCACTATGAATAGAAAGAGTTCAATCCTTAGTGACACTCTGATATTCGAATATTTGGAATGCTAATGTACTAATGTGAAATTCAATCGTCTCGATATTTCATTTATGCATCAGTTTGGTGTTTGTTATGTGTTTGCTTTAAGTTAATAAGATTACACTTAAATGGGGGAGGATTGTTAGTGATTTTGAGTCACTAATGAGATTTAAGTGTAATGGATTGACTTAGATGACCAATGTTAATCATAGTAAATGTTCAACAAGTCGGGGTTGTGTGGAGTACACACTTGTTTGACGTTATTATGGTTATGGATGATAAGGTACTGCCAAGGTACTGCTGGTACATTCAAAGTACTGCTGGATGCCAAGGTACTGCTGGTACATTCAAGGTACTGCTGGTTACATAGCAGTGTATATAACTGCTATAGCAGTTATGGTGCAGTTATGGCTATTCATAAATTACTATTGATAACTGTTAAATGGTTATTATTACAGTTATGGAGCAGTTATGGTTGTACATCAATTATCATTGATAACTGCTAAACGGTTATGGTTGGTCATATGTATTTATGTTGCAACATTCATGTTGTGGAGGACACTGTGAAATACACAGAGAAATACACAAGGTTTTGGTTCAGGCATAACAAATATAACGCATTCAAGTTTCTAACTCTGAGTTTTATCCGATTTAAGATTTCGATAGAACCATCGAAATACTTCAATCTGAAAGTGTTTACACGACTCTCAGATTACTATTGTTGTGATCATATACCCGAATCCCCAACAACAATCACATCATCTGAAGTAAATAGATCAATGCTTTATTCGGATTTGGATATCTAATTAGATATTTATTGTCTATCATAATTACTTATTATCGTATAATTAAATGTAGAGTAAACTGCAAAAAGCGACGGTGGGTGGTTTCAGTCAGCCAGATCTTGGACGTTTGAGGCGGTAATGGTTCCAAGATATGACTTTGTTTGTTTAGGCTTCTAGATTTGGTTTTTTGATATTTGTTATGCGTTTGTGGTCGAAAAAAACATGGTGAATTGCCCTCACGTGATATGCACGTGGGGTATTTAACGGATAAGACTAACGACGTTAGTGGTGGGGGTGTATTCCGCCAAATGTTTCACCACTCCGGGATGATTAATGCCAACAACATCGGCTAGGGATGATTAGTGCCAAAAACTACAAACCACATGGATGATTTTTGCAGTTTACTCTTAAATGTAAGTTATTATTTTGAGTTTTTTAAGAGGTATAGCTAAATAGTGAAAAGTAATTATTCGGGTAAAGATGGTAGAAGAACAAGATGTTAGGCTAGTCACAGTGGTGACCTGGGTCACCGGGTGCCACGATAGTTTTCTTTCTCCGGTGACCAGACATGACCAATGTGTCACAGTGGTGACCGATTTTTATTATTATTATTTTTTAATGCAAAGGTTGAATGTTGAATTTAAAGTGTGTTACAATCGGTCACAAAATCGACCGATTGTGTTTTAATCCCAACCATGACCGATATTTGACGTGATAGTAGCAATGGTTATGACTGATGTTCAAATCGGTCAAGAAAGTCGACCGACCGATTTAATCAGAGCCATTGTACACAGCCTTATAGAGTAACGTGAAAGTAATGGAGATCATTACGGCTACATTAAGTCTGAGGATGTTTTAAAAGATCTCACCTAAATATATAATTATTAGATGAAAGGCCTAGGCCTATTTGTGGGTTTAGATTTCATTAGATTTAAGGTTAAATTAAAGACGAATAGTAGGCCCAAACATATTTGTGAGCTTAAAAACCATTAGATTTAATTTAATACGTCGTATTATGTATATTATATTCAAGGGCATTTGTATCACATAAGTAGATGGTTAGAAATCGCATGCACAACTTTTTTTACGTTTATAAACCCGCTAGGGCAAATGTTTGAGCATTGGTGATGAGTAAATTATATGTTATAACATAAATATATATTTTGTGCACTGCTGCGTATGCACAAATACCATGCATATTTGTTAGCAATCACTTTCTAGTAATTATGAAGTGATGGTCATTTGACCATTTAGATGTAATGTGTCATGTATAATATGTATTTAGCAAAGTGGGCTTGTAGCATTAGAGTCATTAGCTTAATTATATGTGTAATGTATTTATCAAGCCCACTACATAGTCTTTCCTTTAAAGCCCATCCAAAGGCCCACTTTGGATTGGCTGTGTATTATATTTACCACACACACACACTCTGCATTATGGTGTGTGTCTCATTTTTCAAACAGAGAAGAGTGTGTGTGTGTCCAAAGTACCACAAAAGTCTCGGTTTGTTTATCTTCCAAAGATTAATAAACATTTGACTTGAAATTATCCATATGATCCACCACATCTCTTGTTCTTAATGTATATGTTTGTGACCATCATTGTGTTTGTGTTTGTGTGAAGAAGAAGGTAGTGTTTTAGTATTACAAGTGGTATCAAAGCCAGGTTAAAGATTTAGGATTAGGATTCGGTACTGTTCTTCAGTCGAGGTTCTATTGTTTGATCGAGTTTCTAGTCGAGTTTCTACCACTGAATCGAATTACTGGTTGTTTCATCGAGTTAGATGAAATGATCGAACTTCTTAACTGAAATTCAGCTTTGATCGAACTTCTTAACTGAAATTCAGCTTTGATCGAACTTCTTAACCGAAATTCAGGTTTGATCGAACTTCTTAACCGAAATTCAGGTTTGATCGAACTTCTTAACTGAAATTCAGCTTTGATCGAACTTCTTAACCGAAATTCAGGTTTGATCGAACTTCTTAACAGAAATTCAGGTTTGATCGAACTTCTTAACCGAAATTCAGTTTTGATCGAACTTCTTAACCGAAATTCAGGTTTGATCGAACTTCTTAACCGAAATTCAGGTTTGATCGAACTTCTTAACAGAAATTCATGTTTGATCGAACTTCTTAACCGAAATTCAGGTTTGATCGAACTTCTTAACCGAAATTCAGGTTTGATCGAACTTCTTAACCGAAATTCAGTTTTGATCGAACTTCTTAACCGAACTTCAGTTTTGATCGAACTTATTAACCGAACTTCTTTTTTGATCGAACTTGGACTTCATCAAGTTTGGAAACCGTAACCTATCATTTCTTTAACCGATCCAATACCGTCTTAACCATACAAACATCAACAATGACGACCCAACAAGACATTCATGCCGCAGGTTCAGAAAACTGACCTCCAATGTTAGAAAAAGGTGGTTACCTTCCATGGACGAGTCATATGCTTCGATATATGAGATCCAAACCTAATGGACAAGGTATACTCTTGGTTAACTCAGTCAAAAAAGGTCCATTCCAGCCTTGTGAGATTGAAGAAACAGCTGGAAATCCTACTGCAACACCTCCCGTCGCACCAACGTATAAAATCCAAGAGGAATCAGATTACACTGAAGCAGATTGGAAACAAATTGAAGCTGATCACCTAGCAATGCATCTAATTCAACTCGGTCTATCACAAGAAATATTCTGTGCTGTTGATAGCTGTGAAACTGCCAAAGAAATGTGGGATCGAGTTAGACGTCTTTGTCATGGTACTGAAATTGGCATTCAAGAAATGGAAAACAAGCTTCTGACTGAATGGGAGAAGTTCACTGCCACACCAGCTGAACAAATTGAATCTTTCTACACACGGTTTTGTACTCTAATGAATGAGTTGATAAGAAACAATTTGGCACCTAAACAAATTGTTCAAAACATCAAGTTCATCAACAACCTTCTAGAAGAATGGGGACGATATGTTACTATTGTCAACCAAACTAAGAATCTTCATGATGTGAACTACGATCAGCTCTATGACTTTCTCAAACAAAACCAAGCAGAGGCAAATGAAGTCAGAAAGAGAAACAAGCAAAACAACAAGATCCTCTTGCACTCATAGTCCAATCACCTACACCTGCAACAGTATGTGCACAACCATCATCATCATCATCTACTCAGCAAGTCATGCAACAACAGTATATTCCACAATCACCATTCTACCCACAACAACAACATGTAATCCCACAACAACAATACCCACAACACCCAGATCAAGACGATCAGGATGAGTCAACTGCTGCTTTGACTCAAGCATTTTCTTACCTAACAAAAGCATTCCAAGGACGCTACTCCACACCTACCAACAACAATCAATGAATCTCATCGAACACTCGCAACAAGCAGATTGCACAGCCGAGTTTCAACATGGGACAGCAAGGACAGATGGTTGGGGGATATGAGAATCAGCAGGGATATGCTCCAAGATATCAGATGGGTAATCAGAATGCAGGGCAGTATGTTGGTAATCAGATGGGTCAGTATGCAGGGAATCAGATGGGTACAGCTGTTGGTATTCAAAGGGTACAGAATGCTGGGAATCAGTTTGGGAATGTTGCTCAGGGAGCTGGGAATAGAAATCAGGGTAATGTGATGAAGTGCTTCAACTGTCAGGGTATTGGTCACATGGCTAGGAACTGTCCAGACAAGCCGAATAAAAGGGATCCAGCGTATTTGCAGAAAGCATTAATGTTGGCAAACAAGGAAACGGCTGGGCTTCAGTTGAGTGCAGAAGAGAATGACTTCATGGCTATTATGGACAATGCAGAAGATCAAGAGGACATCGATGCAAACTGCATTTTTATGGCAAATCTCCAGGAGGCAAAGTACGACACAGATTCAGAAGCACCTCCTGCTTTTGACACCAATGCGGTTTCTGAGGTACAACCATATGCTACATGTCACAATAATGAAATGTTTGATATGTCACCTCAAAATGAACAGCATTCTGAGACTCCTAATCTCATTTATGATACATACATGGACGAACCAAGTTGTAGTAATACTAATTTGGTAACTCCAGATATGGATTCTAATGAAGAATTCGAGTCACAGCATACTGATAATGATGAGGAAACACGTGCTATGTTTGAATCATTATTGCAAAATTGTAGTGTTGAAATTGAAAAGGTCAAAAAAGTCAATCGCGATGTTAAGGCCGCGAATGAAAAATTGACCACTGAGCTTGAGAGATATAAGGTGAATGCAAGAGCTTATGATTTTCATAACAAAAAACAGTCATAACTTGAGGTTAGCTTAAAAGATTCTGAGTTAAGAGAGAAACGTTTACAAATCAAATTTGACACTCTAAATGTTAATTTGAATAACCAAATTAAATCTCTAAACAAGGAAATTTCTGAACTAACCAACCAGCTTTCAAATCAAAAATCAACTTATTCCAATCTTGAAAAAGAAAAGAAGGAGTTGAATGAAAGGTTTTCAAAACGTGAAAAGGATCTTCTTAAAGAGATCAATGACAAAAAGGAAACCATTGGAAAGTTGGAAGATTTACTTGTAAAAACGGGTCATTCTGCACAAACGATTAATTTGTTAATAAATGATAAAAACCCGATTTTACACACATTAAAGAAAACGGCTATAGGTTGTGAAAACCCTTATCATCTGAAGAAAGCTCAGAGTGTACAGAATGTGTTATATGATGGTACTCTTATAAATGATAAACATGATCCTATAGAGGTTCATGATTCAGATGAAACGATTGAGCTTTCCGAAGAGAGTAGAAAGAAAATGAGACAAATGAACCCAGAAATAAAACCCATTGACTATAATGAAGCAAACAAACTTGCTGGGGTTCATCTTGTTAAAAAGAAGTCACCTCTATTTTTCCAAACACCAGTGGTTTTCACAAGACAAAAAGCTGTCTCAAAACATCTGCCTAACATCGAACAAATGGCATCTAAAAACACTTATGATACAAGTGCAGCTAGACTATATTTGGTTGATCTTAAGCAGAGAATTGAGAAACTTCAACGTATTGTGGATTCCAAAATTAACAATAAAAAGTTTGAATGGTTTTCGGGTGTTCAAGATGAACTGAAAAAGATTTTTGAAAAGGAAATTAATCCACATGTTGCTGCAATCTATGCGGTTGTTCAAAATGTGGAAAATAATCTTTTAAAAGAGTCTGCAGAATTCGTTAAGGACCACAAATCCTTAGTGAAGGAAGCTAATGAATACTTGGAACACATAAAAGTTTTGGAAAAGCAAAATGACTCTCTCTGCTTCGAAGCTCTATCGACTAATATCATGTCCATTATTTACCAAACATATTCTGTTGAGGATGATGAAACACTTCGAGCTGAGACTTCTCAAATTGTTGAAAAATATGAAAAGGCGCTTTTGAAACTTGAAAAACAAAATTGCACATATTTTAAACAACTTGATACAAAAAAGGAAGAATGCAAGTATGACAAATTGTCGTATGAGCGCTCTTACAAAAATATGCAAGATCAAATCAATCTTTTGAAGTCTCAAATCGAAAGTCAAAAAGGGAAGGGTGAGGAAACTACGGGTATTGCACCATCAACCCCCTTGCCTAATGAGAAACAAAAAGAGAAAGCTGTTGTCAAGAACACTAATGTTATAGCACCTGGCCTTTATAGGATTAGTCCCACTACTGCGTCTGCCTCTACATCTAAAACATATAGGGCTATAGACAAAAGTAAGAAAGATACTCCAAACGAGTCTAGGAATGCTACTACAACATCTAAGGACAACAACATAAATTCTAATGAGTGTGCCTTACCTTCTACAGGAATAGAAAGCAACTCTAGGAGCAAAAGACAGTCTAGGAGCAATAACAAGAAACCTAGTGTCTCGCCTGTTTCTGAGAGTGCATGCAAGAAAGTAGAAGAACACCCTAGGAATTTAAAGCTTTCCAAGAAGAAACATGTATCATCTAGTTGTAATGATAAGACTTCTGTTTCTAATGCATGTAATGATTCTGATTGTTTAATGCAAAAGAAAACTTTGTCTGCAAATGCTTGTGATGATAATGTTTCTAATGATGAGAAAAAGAATGATATGCCTGAACTGAAAAAGGTTCCGTTAGTAACTAAGGCTAAGTCTAGATATATTTGAAGACTTATTGCAAAAGCTAGGAATACCACTAGCAACCTATTGCCTAAGGATCACTCTAGGTTTTGTGCATGGAAACCAATGGGTAGAATGTTTGCACTTAAGAATGGCACATTAGAAATAGTTCCCAATGCATCTAAGGAAACCAGTTCTAAGTGTAATTCACCTGTTTCATCTAACCCACTGGAACCAAATGTTAAACGGTTTCCATATACAAAATCCTCTGTTCTTTGCAGGTCATTGAAATTTGTCTTTGGATCGTCGACTCGGGTTGCTCCAAGCACATGATCGGGAATTTGAAGCTGCTGATCAATTTTGTGTGGCAGTTCATGGGGACTGTACGGTTTGGGAATGATCATGTTGCAGCTATTCTGGGTTATGGTGATCTTCGGTTTGGGAATTACTTGATCACTCGGGTTTACTATGTCGAAGGGTTGGGACACAATTTGTTCTCAGTCGGACAGTTTTGTGATGCTGATTTAGAGGTTGCTTTTAGGAGAAACACTTGTTTTGTCAGGAATTTGGTGGGGAATGATCTCTTAATTGGGAATCGTGACACCAATCTCTATGCAATTGACATAAACCAAATGGCCTCTTCATCTCCGATTTGTCTCATGACCAGGGCAGGCGAAACAAAATCCTGGTTGTGGCATAGACGTTTGTCCCATCTGAACTTTGACACGATCAACAAGCTTGCCAAAGACCACATCGTCTCCGGTCTTCCAAAATTTAAATACACCAAAGAACACCTATGTCCATCATGTGAGCAAGGCAAGAGAAAAAGGGCAACATATAAACCTAAACCCGTACCTAGTTCGGTTGATAGGTTGCATTTGCTGCACATGGACTTATGTGGCCCGATGAGAGTTCAAAGCATTAATGGGAAGAAGTATATTCTTGTAATTGTTGACGACTATTCAAGATATACATGGGTAAAGTTTTTGAGATCAAAGGACGAAGCACCAAGCACCATCATCACCTTTCTGAAGCGAATTCAAGTTCTACTTCAAGCTCCAGTTAGGATAGTCAGAACGGATAATGGCACGAAATTTGTCAATCAGGAGTTAAGATCATTCTTTGAAGAAACTGGTATTACTCACCAGACATCCGCTGTTAGAACTCCACAGCAGAATGGCGTAGTTGAAAGAAGGAATCGAACCCTTGTAGAAGCTGCTCGCACTATGCTGATCTATTCCAGTGCTCCGTTATTCCTATGGGCTGATGCTGTTTCTACTGCTTGTTTTACTCAAAACCGATCCCTAATCCATCCAAGATTCAATAAAACCCCATATGAACTAATCAACAACCGAAAACCGGATATTTCTTATCTTCATGTATTTGGCGCTTTATGCTATCCAACAAATGACAGGGAAGATCTGGGAAAGTTGAAGGCTAAGGGTGATATTGGAATCTTCATTGGTTATTCTGAAAACTCGAGGGCATTCAGGGTGTATAATAGGAGAACGAAAAAGATAATGGAGACGATGAATGTGAAGTTTGATGAAATTTCACAAATGGCTTCTGAGAGACTCACTCTAGAACCCGCGCTTAACCCGATGACTTCCGGACATATCAGTTCGGGACTCGCACCTCAAGGAGCTCAATCAATACATTCAGAACAACCCACAACTCAAGAACTGGATAATTTCTTCGAGTTCATGTACGATGAATACTATGGTGGCGCTTCGAAAAATGCATCTAACCAACATTCCGCTGCAACCACTCAACATCAACAACCACCACCACCTCCACCAAATCCAGATGCATCCACAACATTCGAAGCTGGCGCACCAACTCCCTCAACATCAACATCATCTACATTTACTCCAGCAACTCCATTCATTGAAATTGTTCTACCAAGAATTGATGAGCAAGAACAAAATAATGCTGTGTTAGACGAAGAAGTCTTTGAAAACCCGTTTGGAACGGAATCTGGTGAATCATCTTCCAGATTACATGAACCGTCTAACATACATTCAAACAGTCCAAGGTACCCTTCAACATTACATGACAAAAGACCATCCGATTGAACAGGTTATTGGTGAACCCTCAAGACCAATTCAGACGAGAAAACAACTTCATACCGATTGCGACATGTGCATCTATGTCTGCTCAGTCAGTCTCATAGAACCTAAGAACATTCGGGAAGCAATGGCAGATAATGCCTGGATTGAAGCGATGCAGGAAGAACTTCTTCAATTTCAAATCCATGACACCTGGGATTTAGTTCCAAGACCAATTGACAAACTAGTCATTGATCTTAAGTGGTTATGGAAAAACAAAAAGGATGAAGAAATGACTGTAATTCGCAACAAAGCTCGTCTGGTGGCAAAGGGATACAGACAAGAAGAAGGAATAGATTTTGAAGAGTCATTCGCACCAGTTGCAAGGCTTGAAGCAGTCAGGATTTTCTTAGCTTATGCCGCTCACAAGAACATCACGGTTTATCAGATGGACATCAAGACAGCGTTCTTGAATGGAACTCTGAAGGAAGAAGTGTATGTGAGTCAACCAGACGGTTTCGTTGACAAAGATCATCCGGAATACGTCTACAAGCTAAAGAAGGCAATCTATGGTTTGAAACAAGCCCCACGGGCGTGGTATGACGAGTTATCATCTTTCTTGTTGTCAAATAATTTCACCAAAGGAACAATTGATCCAACCTTGTTCACAAGAAAATACAAAAATGATATTTTGATTGTTCAGATTTACGTGGACGACATAATATTTGGGTCCACTAATCCGACACATTCAAAACATTTTGAAAATCTCATGGAAAGCAAATTCAAAATGTCCATGATGGGTGAATTAAAATTCTTTTTAGGCTTACAAATTCATCAATCCCCACGTGGTATTTTTCTTAATCAAGCTAAATACACGATTGAGATTTTGAAAAAACATGGAATGGACAATTGTGACTCTGTTGGTACTCCAATGGTCACTTCACCAAAAATTGGCGCTGACCTATATGGGAAACCCATGGATCCGAAGAAATATCGGAGCATGATTGGTTCTCTCATGTATGTAACTGCAAGCCGACCAGATATTCATTTTGCTGTTTGCTTACTTGCACGGTTTCAGGCAAGGCCTACCGAACTTCACCTCCAAGAGGTTAAACGGATCTTTCGATACCTTCGAAGAACCATTAACATGGGACTTTGGTATCCGAAGGATTCAGAGTTTACACTAATTGCCTTTTCAGATGCCGATCATGCTGGATGCCAAGTAACAGCGAAAAGTACATCAGGTGGAGCGCAATTTCTGGGAGAAAAGCTAGTAGGCTGGTCGTCAAGAAAACAAGACTGCACTGCTTTATCAACAGCAGAGGCCGAGTATGTGTCTCTATCTGCGTGTTGTGCTCAAGTCCTTTGGATGAGAACACAACTCACGGATTATGGTTTCTCTTTCAACCGCATACCTTTGTATTGCGATTCAAAAAGTGCCATAGCCATCTCGTGCAACCCAGTGCAACACTCGAAGACCAAGCATATTAGAGTCCGCTATCACTTCATAAAAGAACACGTTGAAGAGGGTACTGTTGAATTGTTTTTCGTGAAGACAGATTACCAGCTCGCCGATCTATTTACTAAAGCCCTCCCAAAAGAGCGGTTTGAAAACTTAGTTCGTCGAATTGGAATGCGAAGCCTAACTCCCGTAGAGTTAGAAAGTCTTCTCGAATCTTATTGATTTACTTCATAAAGCTTCGCAAGTAAATATATTTTTGTAAATATTGGTAAATATTTATGTATATATTTTTGGTAAATATATATATATACTTTTTCAAAAACAAAAATATATAAAAAAAATAATAATATATATATATATATATATATATATATATATATATATATATATATATATATATATATATATAAAACTCTAAAACCAAAAATATTCTTCTCACGACATGTCTCTCGTCTAATCAATATTCTGTACGTATCTAGAAATGTCATTCAACAATGATACGGGTATTTACAGATGCTTGAGCGAGAGTTATTTTTTATGTTTTTCTAAAACATGTCGTTTCTCAAATTTCTTCATTACGGCTTTCGTGCATTTCAGTACGAAACCCGCGCTACATTGAATGACTTCTGATTATTTCTGATCAGAACTCGCAATATTAATGGCAAAAAGCTAAAACCCGTGAGCACTTAATCAAAATTGTTTCAAAAGATTTTTCAAAGTCTTTTTATAAATTTTGTGCTCACAACGACTCCCTCAAAGACCTCTACATGCTTTTAAACTCTAAAGTTTAACCATTTGCTATGATTAAGGGGGAGTAGAAAAAGAAAAAATGTTCCAATTTCATGCTAAAATCAGTCCGTCTCTCCACAAAAAGTTTCATTTTAATCAACTGTTTTCAAAAATACCACTTAATGCTATTTTTAAGGGGGAGATTAGGTGTTTAATATAAATATGGGAGAGGACGTGATTAAAATGTGATCTAAAAGAAGTTTTATCATTTGAATCTCAAAACGAGTTCCTCAAAAAGACTCAGGACAACCCTCGAATTAACGAATCTAAATGTCCGTTCTCGAAAAGACATGTCCTGGACGGGTAATAATTTCAAGCTGGTTTACCAGTGATGTAAGCGTGTATCGCAAAGGACTTGCCTGAGTAGAATGTACCAATTCGAGAGATGATCTTTGAATATGACCAGGACGAGTAATAATTTCAAACTAGTCTAACTAGTGATGTAAGCGTGTCTCGCGAAGGTCATGTTCATTGAAAATCGATCATTTCAAATGTGCGAACTCTACCCAACATGTGCAGTTTATTTAAAAAATGCATGAGCACATGTGAAGGGGGAGTGTTTCATAAATGTAAAACTCTCGATGTGTTAACAAAATGTGTTTTCTCATAAACACGTTGAGAGATTTTCACAAGGTTTAATGGCATGTGACAAATAATCCAGGATAATCATGGAGTAATAAGGTGATTATGGTTAGGTTATGTCCAATGATCCGCCAGAACCGGAGGGATCTACCCAAGGACTATTCCAATAGCTTAGCATTAGAAGTCCTGAGGAAAGATTGAAAAAAAGGAGTATAATGAGAAAGGAGAAAGAAGGGGTTGAAGAATGAAAAAGAAAAGTTTTTGTAAGGGTGAAAAGAAATAGCCCTCCATGAAAACTTAGGTCAGAAACCGGGTTAATACATCTGCTATCGGTACTCACCAAGGTGATACTGGTATTGAAGACAAGACGTCATGGACCCAGTGACGCATTTGTACCACCCCTCCTATCCACTCAGATATCTCTCAAAAGATATTTGTTTCATTTCTCACGGAGAACACTACATAATCTATCGACCTCTCATTCCGAGATGTGTTGATATTGAAAAGGTGGCACTCTGCTCCATGCCTCCGATGACCAAAACCAAAACGCACATAATTGAGTCTAGAGACATGAGATTCATCAAAGATCTCTTAGGAACACTTCCTATGCAATACACTTGTGTTCACTCAAAAGGATACAAGTTGTATTAGTCTTAATGAGATCCAAGGATCTTGCCTCACGACATGATGGCCGCTGGACGATTTATTGCTAACTGTCTTATGCAGGTACCGACGAAAGTTCATCCACCATCATCATCTACAACAACGACGCATCCGGACAGAAGAAGTAGATCAAGGCAGGAACGACCAGAAGACGATACTTTGAAGATCACAGTGCATGAAGGAACATTGAACGAAGTATATTATACATTGACACACGAAGTTCAAGACATCAAATGCAAAAGACCATTCACGGGAGCATCATTGAAATGACCATCCCTTAGGGGGAGATTGTTAGCAATCACTTTCTAGTAATTATGAAGTGATGGTCATTTGACCATTTAGATGTAATGTGTCATGTATAATATGTATTTAGCAAAGTGGGCTTGTAGCATTAGAGTCATTAGCTTAATTATATGTGTAATGTATTTATCAAGCCCACTAAATAGTCTTTCCTTTAAAGCCCATCCAAAGGCCCACTTTGGATTGGCTGTGTATTATATTTACCACACACACACACTCTGCATTATGGTGTGTGTCTCATTTTTCAAACAGAGAAGAGTGTGTGTGTGTCCAAAGTACCACAAAAGTCTCGGTTTGTTTATCTTCCAAAGATTAATAAACATTTGACTTGAAATTATCCATATGATCCACCACATCTCTTGTTCTTAATGTATATGTTTGTGACCATCATTGTGTTTGTGTTTGTGTGAAGAAGAAGGTAGTGTTTTAGTATTACATATATTATCATGTGAATATATATATATATATATATATATATATATATATATATATATATATATATATATATATATATATATATATATATATATACATGCATGCATACATTTTTTACAAGTGTAAATATTTTAGAAGTAATTAAGAAAATCCATTATTTCACAATTCACACTCTTCATTTATAGCTGATGTAGATTACGGTGTTCTGATATTGATATTAACTTTTACTTCTGCGAGTAATCATTCTAAGAATACATGGGCATTATGCTAATTAATCTATCAACTTTGTATATCTGTATCAGGTTTGAGAATCGCTGTCAAAAGTAGAAGCTTGGTTAAGCTCGGGCCAGAATATTGCCTAATCTTCTTGTTTACTTGAAACTATTAATGTAGTAGCTGATCTAGATTACCGAGATTCCGCCACCAAGCTAGCGGCTCAAAGCCTAGAGGCAATGCAAGGAATGATAGGACTGCGCTGGCTAAGAATGATCACATGAAGAAAGTAGAAGCCCAACCTAGGAACAATAAGTTTGCAATGAGTAGAATGAATCGTGTTGATTCTAGTATCAAAAGTACTGTAATTAATTCGAATTCTAATGTTGTCTGTAAAACATGCAACAAATGTTTAATTTATGCTAATCATGATGACTGTGTTGTGTCATTTCTGATGTCTCCTGTATCACCCCATGTTAAGAATGTTAGGAAAACTGAAACAAATAAGAAAGTCTGGATTGCTACAGGAAAAACTTTTGGTAATGTTGGGTACCAATGGAGACCCACTGGAAGAAAATTCACTCTAGGAAATCAGTGTCCCTTACCTAGAAAGAAAAATCATAAAATTGTGAAGTCTAAGGAATGAAGACCAACTGGTCGAATTTTGCCTCTAGTAACACAATGCCTTCCAACTAGGTCATCTGCTGCCTCTAGGATAGTCTCCACTATAATGACAACAACATCTGTGAACCCTGTAACTCCTGAATTTGTGTGTGCTAACCAAACGGACCCCAACTGCGCGTGGGGATCCACATATTTCAGTTATCCATCATTGTCTGTTTTCAAATGCAGGACGTACAAATCGTCCTTTGGTATTTGGATTCAGGCTGCTCAAAACATATGACTGGGGATCGCTCACGGCTTAAGAACTTCGTGAAAAAGTTTATCGAGACAGTTAGATTCGGGAATGACCTCTTTGGAGCAATTATGGGTTATGGAGATTATGTGTTAGGAGACAGTGTAATCTCTTGGGTATACTTCGTGGAAGGACTAGGGCATAACTTGTTTTCTGTGGGACAGTTTTGTGATTCCGATCTTGAAGTAGCTTTCAGAAAACACACTTGTTTTGTCAGAGAATTGGATGGTTTAGATCTTCTTAAGGGCAGTCGTGGAACCAATCTATACACCATCTCAATTGAAGAAATGATGAGGTCCTCTCCTATTTGCTTGCTTTCAAAGGCCTCTAAGACTAAATCATGGCTGTGGCACCGTCGTTTAAATCACTTAAACTTCGGAACCATAAATGAGCTCTCTCGCAAAGACCTAGTTCGAGGCATGCCCATATTAAAATTTAAGAAAGATCACCTTTGTTCTGCATGTCAATTGGGCAAAAGCAAGAAACACACCGACAAACCTAAAACCGTCAACTCCATCATGGAAGTTCTTCACACCTTGCACATGGATCTGTGTGGACCAATGAGGGTGGAGAGTATCAATGGAAAGAAATATGTTCTTGTAGTGGTCGACGACTACTCTAGATTCACATGGGTAAAGTTTTTGAGAACCAAGGATGAAACTCCTGAGGTTATCATCAAACTGATCAAGCAGTTACAAGTAAGGCTGAATAAAACTGTCAAAATCATCCGGACTGACAATGGAACTGAGTTTGTTAATCAACAACTTAGTCAATTTTATGAAGGTATTGGCATAACCCATCAGAAAAGTGTCCCACGCACTCCACAGCAGAACGACGTTGGTGAAAGACGTAATCGTACCCTGGTGGAAGCTGCAAGAACTATGCTAAAATATTCTAAGGCTCCGATGTTTCTTTGGGCAGAAGCAATTGCCACTGCATGTTACACCCAAAATCGTTCCTTGATACACACCCTTCACAATAAAACTCCTTACGAGCTGATACATGGCAAGCAACCAGATCTTTCCTTTCTTCGAGTGTTCGGTGCTCTGTGCTATCCGACTAATGATGGACAACATTTAGGAAAACTAAAAGCTAAAGCAGACATAGGTTTCTTCGTTGGGTATGTACCAGATCACAAGGGATATAGAATCTACAACAAAAGAACCCGACAAATCATGGGAACTATTCACGTAATGTTTGATGAGCTGACTGAGCAAACGGCTCTTGGACAATCCAGTTCTGGACCCACACCTAATCTACTGACACCTGGACTAATTAGTTCAGGTCTTGTACAGAATCCCACGCCTGTGGCTCCTTATGTACCTCCCACCAGTGAAGAATTGAATAAGTTATTTGATTCTATGTTTGACGAATACTTTGAGCCATCCACGGTTATCCATACAACGGAAACTCCATATGTGCTTCCCGTTGCTGATGCTCAAGTTCCACTAAACTCAGAAGGTCCATCTATATCTGTCCCTATCAGTCAAGATGCTCCCTCTGCCAGTCAATCACCATTATCATCAAATAATCAATCCTCTTCGGTACATCAAGGATCTGCAGATGAAAATTCTTTTGAAGTTAATCCTTTTGCTCCTGTTGATAATGCCCCGTTTGAAAACATATTTGCTCCTGAGTCCTCAACAGATACATCCTCTTCAGGAGACCATAACTCGGCAACATCAGTTCAAAGTCCTCAACCCCATGACCATCTCAGAAAATGGACCAACGATCATCCAATTGACAACATCATTGGAAATCCTTCACGTCCGGTATTTACACGAAAGCAACTTGCCACTGACACACTGTGGTGCTTCTTCAATTCTGTACTATCCAAAGTCGAGCCAAAAGATGTAAAGGTAGCAATGTCCAAAGATTGCTGGTTTAACGCTATGCAAGATAAAATTCATGAATTTGATCGACTTGATGTGTAGGAATTAGTGCCTGCTCCAGAATGTGTGATGATTATTGCTCTAAAGTGGATCTTCAAAGTAAAACTGGATGAGCATGGTGATGTTCTGAAGAACAAGGCACGGCTAGTTACAAAAGGGTATCGACAAGAAGAAGGAATAGACTTTGAAGAATCATTTGCTCCGGTTTCTAGAATTGAAGCCATTAGAATCTTCCTTGCAAATGCTGCCAGTCGAAATATGATAGTCTACCAAATGGATGTCAAGACAGCATTCTTGAATGGGGACTTAAAGGAAGAAGTCTATGTGAGTCAACTAGAAGGATTTGTGGATGCTACTCATCCTACTCATGTCTACCGCTTGAAGAAAGCTCTCCATGGCTTGAAGCAGGCACCTAGGGCGTGGTATGACACATTGTCCAAGTTCCTACTTGCAAATGGATTCTCAAAGGGTGTTGTCGATCCTACATTATTCACCAGGAAGGCTGGCAAACATCTACTCCTTGTTCAGATATATGTAGATGACATTACCTTTGCCTCGTCTCATCCTAGTGAATGTGATCGGTTTTCAAAAGAGACGAGTTCTAAGTTCCAAATGTCGATGATGGGACAAATGTCGTTTTTCTTTGGCTTGCAAATCTCTCAAAGTCCCGGAGGCATTTTCATTAATCAATCCAAATATGCAAACGAAATCTTGAAGAAGTTTGGATTTGATTCAAGTGAGGCTATTGACACTCCCATGATTGAAAGATCAAAGCTAGATGAAGACCTTTCTGGGATCCCGGTCGACCAAATAAAGTATAGAAGCATGATTGGATCCTTGATGTACATAACTGCTAGTAGACCTGATCTTCTGTTCGCCATATGTATATGTGCTCGGTATCAGTCAAAGCCCACCAAAAAGCATCTGGAAGCGGTGAAAAGGGTCTTCATATATCTTCAAAGGATATTTCATATGGGTCTCTGGTATCCTAAAGACACGGCAATGGAACTGACGGCTTATGCAGATGCAGATCATGCGGGATGTCAAGACACTCGTCGAAGTACTTCGGGGGGAGCTCAGTTTTTGGGGGAAAAGTTGGTTAGTTGGTCTTCTAAGAAGCAAATGAGCACTTCTATATCTTATACAGAGGCCGAGTACATTGCTATGTCTGCCTGCTGTGCTCAAATCCTTTGGATGAGATCACAACTTTCAGACTATGGTTTTTCATACAACAAGATTCCTCTATATTGTGACAACAAAAGTGCCATCGCTCTTTGTTGTAACAATGTCCAACACTCCCGGTCGAAGCACATCGACATCAGGCATCACTTCATAAGGGAACAGGTTGAAAAAGGGATTATGGAACTATACTTCGTGAGGACGGAGTTTCAGTTGGCTGACATCTTCACCAAGGCACTTCCAAGAGAACGGTTTCAGTTTATTCTCCCTTGTCTTGGAATGAAGAGCTTGACACCTGAAACACTCAAATGTCTTCAAGAAGAACAGGAAGAGTAAAGGATTGACTTCACATATCCTTGTATATATTTGTATATATTTTAAACCAAAAAAGAAAATAGAAAAATATAAAACCTATAAAAACCATAAAAAAATCAGAAATTCAGAAAATACCAAAAATAGTCCTTCTAGGCATGTCTTCTGTTTATTGATAACATTTACGGACCTAGAAATGTCATTCAATAATGACACGGGTCTTTAAATGAAGCTCGAGCAGAAGTTATATTAATCAGTTAAAACATGTCTTTATGGCTTGCTATTACTTAAGATAGCAATCCGCATTTCTAAATGGGAAAAGCATGTCTCCTAAAGGACAGCTGTTCCTTCAACTGGGTGATGTTCACCTGGGCATGGATTACTTTATATCCATGTTTCTTCGATCTGATGTACGATTCGGTGCATCATTTCTTGTATAAGAAGAGAAGTCTTCTTTACACCATGAACTCTTTCAGTTCTATGATTTTTCAAGAGAGTTTTGGTGTTTCACAAGGTGGTAACT
The DNA here is from genome assembly GCA_021014915.2 of Artemisia tridentata subsp. tridentata. Lineage (NCBI taxonomy): Eukaryota > Viridiplantae > Streptophyta > Magnoliopsida > Asterales > Asteraceae > Artemisia > Artemisia tridentata. The sequence continues at coordinate 5,729,108 of CP139506.1, read as the reverse complement.
GGACTTAAATTTCACAAATTCTTGCCGCTCAATTGAATGACTACAGTTCTTTAAATAGAAAACGGGTCATTAATTGAGGGGGAGAGTATTTGTTCAAATTTCTGACACCTTTTTTAAGCATTGTGCAACATCAGCAGTGACACTCTCTCGTGGTTTAAGGGAGAGCATTGTATGCTTCATAATCAGAATGTATATTAAAACCTGACCACATTTTCTCCCAAATTTTCTAAACATATTTAAATCAATTGGGATCACAAATCTCAAATGGTTTGAAATTTTTGATCGGGGGAGAGAATGTGATTTAAATATGAAATTCTGATAAACATGTGATCTTTTGGAACTCAAGTGTAGGCTCTCCCATATGTGCTAAACCTTTTCGTATATCGATGCACATATTGAGGGGGAGCGAATGATTTATGATGGCAACTGTGGAAGAACACCAAAGATCGACCATTTTATTTAACGTACTGGAGTTATAAGGATGGTAAGGTTAGGTATAAGTTCCCATGATCCCGCCAGAACTGGAGGGATCTACCTAGTGACAATCCACTAGTTAGTGTATAAGTCCTTAGGTATGATTACAAAGGAAAAAAAGTGAATAAGGGAAGAGTGCCGACTGAGATGGAGCTAGTACTGGAACAAACCCAACAAGGTGCTAGTAATGAAGTCTCGGTAAGCACTGAAGGGGTTGAAGAATGAAAAAGAAATGTAAAGATAAAGGGTGAAAAGAAAGAAGCCCTCCTTACACTTTAGGCAGAAATCGGGTCAATACATATGCTGTCAGAATCACTAAGTTGATTGCTGACATTGAAGACAAAGTATCATGGACCCAGTGATACGCTACACAACCCTCCCTAGCCACTCAAGGTCCCTCAAAGGACTCTTGTTTCACTTGTCACGGAGATCAATACATTGCTATCATCTTTCTCGCTCTAAGTTAGATGATATTGAAAAGGTGGCAGTCCTCTCCAGCCTCCGATCACTAAATCAAAACGCACTATTGAGTCTAGAGCCAAGAGATCATCAATAAATCTCATTAGGACACATTTCCAATATGCTTGCTATTTCACACAATGTGGAAAGCAAGGAAATATATGTTAAGAGTCCTACGCATTATCCTTGTAGTATTGCCAGAACATCCTAGTGATACGTAATGTATTCACAATAAAGATGGAAATCCTTCTAGAGCTAACATCAAACAAGCTCTTGGTGGGTGACATGTGAGATCATACATGGATCAAACTTGTGATAACTGGAATGAAACAATGGAGCGATTCACTATTGAATCAATCATGTTCCAGGAAATAGATTGACGCTCTCATGTATCTGATTAATCATATTAATACCTATCATTAACTTCATGATTACTGCTTGAGTTCAAATGCTATGCTTCAATGATTAGATTCGATCCTCATTGTAAGTGATGTTCAAAGACTTGATATTTCGTAAGTTGAATCAGTCTCATGAAGATGTCTATCCAAAACTCTGAATGAAGACAAATTGCTTCCGCAACTTGATGAAATCTCATGATCAGAAAAGTGTGAGCATGCGAGTCCAATGGTCACAACAAATCACATGGAGGCAATATCACTGCAGTGGATAAGCTCAAAGATTTATGATGACTGATGATCACAAAGAAGGTTCAAAGATCACAACCACGTATGAAGACAAAGTTGCAAGATGATGTGAAGAAGCATATTGGATGATAACGTCAAAGAATACTCAAAGATCATCCGAGATAGAAGAACAGTCATCTAAAGATCTTTGCTGAAAGAACAAAGATTGATGATACTGAAGAATCAAAGACTACGAGCTATGAAGTCTAGATCTAAGAATAGAATGCTAGAATTCAGAACATTATTTCCGGGGTGACCTCCCTTAGGGGGAGATTGTTAGGAATATAAATATTCATCTGAAGACTCGGTCACCCCGAGTACTTATTAGCATTTAATAGCTCGTAGGATTACTAGTAATATTATTAGTAGATTAGTTATTATATAACTTGTGGAGTGGGTCGGGTCTTTACCCACTGTCAGCTCGCTCCACAGCCCACTTGGGGCACAACTAGTTAGTAGTATAAATACCCCTCTCCACCTAGGGAGAGGGTTGGAACTTTTACTTCTCCTAATCTAATATTCACAAGTTTCTCTCACTAGAAAGTTTTCATCTCTTATCTCTCTCTCTCTCTAAACTAACGATCCAAGATCTCACCTTATATGTGTTTATATGCTATGAATATGCCACAGAAGGCTTTAGAACCGGATGTATGAAGAGACATAACTTAATGATGAAGTTTTGGTAAATCAGCAGGCTTCTAACCGATCGGTAATATGGCCAACCGATCAGTTGGTCTTCAGAATTGCCTCCATCTGATTCGGTTGCGGGCGGCGACCAATCGGATGGATGGTTGATGTTTTCTCTTTTTGGACTTTTGTCGTCTTGGCTTGTTTCTTACTTTTGGCTCTCGGTTCTTCATTCCAACTCGGTCTTTTCTTCGTTTTGGACTTCGTCAACTTGAATACTTGAATCTTCTTTCTTTGAAATACTCATTTGGTGTGGAATTTGACAAGAAAATCTTTGCACAATGATGAGGCGAAAAGTGTACCGCTTTTAAGGGGTCATTTAAGCCCGAAATCGTATTTATTTGATCAAATATTGCCCTAAATCGTTCATTTTGTCATTTTAGGTACTTTTGAGGAGAAATCTGGAAAAGGAGGCATTTTGGACGTTTTTGGAGCATCAAAGTGAAGAAAACGGCAAAGTCTCAAGAATCGGCTGAAAGTTACCTTTGACGGCGTCAGGATTTACTCCAGACGGCGTCATGCCTTGGCAAGAAAAGTTGGATGTGAAATTTACTCATGACGGGCCAGTGAGTTAGCATGAGAATTCTGACGGCGTCACGCTTTAACTAAATCAAGGGCGTCACGGCTTAATTCATAAGGGGACGGCGTCACGTTCAAGAGGTGAGGGCGTCAAGCCTTGATAGGCCAGAACGGATTTTGGAGAATTAAAGAGGGACGGCGTCAAGAAGGTCACCCGGGAACCCTAAAAGCGGCGAGGTGACGGCGTCACAATGCATAAGGTGACGCCGTCAGATCCAAACATCTATATATAGTTTTCTAATTTTTTGTCATTAGGGAGAGCTTAGTGTGTGGAATTTTGGGATAAAACCCTAAGACGATTTTAGCTACTTTTTCAGGGCTTTTAGCCTTGAGATCTTCCATGTTTCATTGAAAGATAAGTTATCAATTAATCATTCAATATGTCTATGTGTTGTTTGATTCTATCTTATGCTTGTCTTTTGTTTAACATGTTAGGCTAATTTTATCTTGTGTTTGCTTAGATCTAATGAAACCTAGCTATTGATTATTGGTTGTTAGTGTGTTGTTAGTTGTATTGGATGATTGTTTATCTATGTTAGGCTTAAGAAAACTGGCTAACTTCCTATTCGGTAACTTGCTTGAACGTCTTAAGAAACATGAACCAAACGCGTACTAAAGGTTTTTATGGTTGTATTTAATGCACAAGCGAATTCTAGTGATCCCATGTTAGGAGCTTCCTAGCCGGCTCGACATAGGAGTGAAGTAGGAGCTTGTAGAGTTTGGGGAAGTAAGTACGCCACCCCACGAATGGTATTAAGGAATACACCCGTCATCCACGCGACTAATACACACTAATTAACCGGTAAAAGATAGCTAGGGAGTAAGGAAATCTAAGTAAACACATTTCTCTACACATAAGTTTCTCACCACTTTTCATTTTTGTTATTTTATTTTATTTGCATTTGTAGTAATTTGGGTTAGTTGACTAGCAACTAATTCCGCCCACTCCTTCAAAACCGAGATTTTACTTGCTTTCATAAAAATTATAAAAACATAAAAAGAATCTTCCTCAACCCTTAGACCTAATTAGAGTAGCCTTTCACACCTAACGAACACTATTCCCTGTGGAGAACGATCAATCCCCCGTACTTACCACTACACTATACTACATCGGTCAGGTACACTGCCTGGTTGGGTTGTAAGCCTCTTGAGATCCCTCGAGAGGTAAAACCTGTTGTAAGGTTACAAAACCACGCATCAAGTTTTTGGCGCCGTTGCCGGGGAATAGTTATTGTTTAGGTTGAATTTTTATTTCTATTAGGTCTACTCACTAGATTCCTTTCTAGTGAGATTTTTATTTTATTTTTCTAGGTTTTCTTTAGTCTATCTATTTTCTTCGTGTCTTTGTTCGTAACCATACCATCCGACATCATGGAAGATGGTAATATCCTTAACCCCCACAACCCACCACCACAACAACCACAACCACCTCCTAGAGCCCGTACTTTAGGAGAGTATTCCCGTCCTAGCCACCATGGCTATCGAAACACCATTGAGCTCACTCAAGGAGCCAATATCACACCCTTGCGATCCGACACCATCCGGTTGGTGCAAAGCGGATGCGCATTCCATGGACTTCGTTCTGAAGATCCTAATCAACATCTCAAGGACTTTCTTAAAATCGTTGATTCTATAGACCTTGATGTTGCCACTCGAGAGACGACCCGATTGCGTCTCTTCCAATTCTCTTTGCGGGACCAAGCTAGTCAGTGGCTAGAACGTCAACCCGCAGGATCCATCACCTCTTGGGATGATCTCACCACTCGTTTCCTTGCTCAGTTTTTCCCACCGGGAAGAACTACCAAGCTAAGGAATGATATCTTGATGTTCCAACAACGTCAAGGCGAAACTCTCTACGAGGCATGGACTCGATTCAAGGACTTACTCCAAAAAGTCCCTCACCATGGCATAGAACTTTGGCTCCAAGTCCAAATCTTCTATGACCATATCAATCTCTCCACAAGGCAAACCATTGACCAATCGGCCGGTGGCAAGCTACGTGATCTAAGTGCGGAACAATCATGGGCTCTCCTAGAGGATCTTGCTCCTTATGACAACGAAAGTTGGAGTGATCCCCGTGATTTGAATAAAACGGTCAAGGCAATATCTTTGCCCTTGAACAATTCAAGCACTTCCGACCGTAGGATCATAGAACTTGAAGACCAAGTCAAGTTTCTCATGAAATCCTACGAGGCTCCTAAACCTTCAAGCCAAGTGAACAAAATCACTTCTTCATGTGAATTATGTAGTGGTCCCCACGACACTCGTGATTGCATGGAACTCCCCGAACAAGCTTTTGTGGACTACGCATCCTCGCGTACCGACGGAGCGGGAGACAAGTGGTACACTTTCAAACCCGAGCCAAACCATTATGGTGATTCATACAACCCTTCATGGAAAAATCACCCGAACCTTAGGTGGAAACAAAACCAAAACTCACAACAAACCAATTCTTCCAACCCACCTAATCGTTTCCAATCAAGCGGTTCCAACTCGAACCGTACTTTCAACAACAATCCTTCCGGCAATGGTAGTACCGATAACTTTGAAGGATTGATGTCTCAATTTATGGCATCTTAAGAAGCTCGGATAGCTAGATTCGAATCCGAATTCAATCAACAACAAACAGAGATGACCAACAAAATTGACAATTTGTTGAAAGCCCTCAATAACCACGTGCTATCACCTCCACATAAGGACGCTAGGAACACAAATAGCGGACCCCAAGTAAAAGACCCCTCTTCATCCAAACACGTCCACTTTGTCAACATTGTCACCATTAAACCAATTGATAGGAATGAGGATAATAGTGAACCTAAGGATGAGGATAAGAAAGTCGAGGTTGATAAGGAAGTTAGGACAAGTGAGATTGAAGAAGTAGATGATGATGAGGACTACTTCAATAGGCTACCCACTAAGGAAGAGCGCGCATATCACACAAACTTATTCGATGACCTCGAGACACCATACTTCCTAGGTAGACCAATCATTGAAATAGGCGACCCTTCTAATCTCAACATACCATGCAACATCGGACATCTACATGTGTGGAAAGCTTACATCGACCTTAGATCACCCATAAACATCATGACTAGAGCCCACTACAACTTGATAATGAAGAATCAACTTGGGTATAGGATGTTCCCTGACAAGGGTTGGATGAGTAACTTCACGGGAAGAGTTAAGGGATTACCGGTTTATGTAGGAAACTTCACCTATGTCACCGACTTTGTAATTGTAGAAGATATCCGCCCAATAGTCGATGCATCCTTAACTCAAGTGGTTTTTGGAAAACCATTTGTTGAGGTCTCTGGAATGACTTATGAACCCTCCTTAGGGATAGTTAGATTTAAGGATGAGACCGATGAAGTAAGCTACCAAATGCCATACAAGATAGAACAATTCCAACACTTGTCAAATGTTGAGAAGGAGCTCAAGCAAGCGGTCTACTATAGGAATGATGAGGATAGAAGTAAAGGAGTAGACTATGTTATGGAAAGGATATTCGGTTTCTACAAGGATTGTTTGAAATTAGGACCGGAATATAAAACCGGGAAGGAGAATGGCCTAGGAACCATGACCGATGATGGAGTCACGTAATGTACGTGACTTTGAGTCTAGCTACAAGACTCGTTAATAAAGAAAAGCGCTTCTTGGGAGGCAACCCAAGCTTTATTTGTTTTATTTGCTTTGTGTGTTTGTTTATTTGTTTGTTTGATTTTATTTGTTTCCGTATGTGTGTTTAATTTTTATCATTATTGATTCATGTTCAAAAGTAATTTGTGAAAATGCTTTATGTTGTTTTTAACTTCGTCTTAACTACATATAAAGGTATTTTGCAAAAGATAAGTGTAAGGGAAATCTAAATCGGTTTATTAGAACACATATGAACATGAATCGTAATAATAATAAATTAGCATACATATTTGTGTTTGTTTGAGTCAAATGCTTGTATCGAGTCATAGTGATGTTTTGCAGGATTTCCAGGAAGTAAGGTAAAGGTTTTTCCAGAAATTTTCCGGAAACTTAAAATGAAAATTTTTGTCAGGTCATTTCTGACGGCGTCAGGGGTTATAACCTGACGGCGTCAGATTTAATTTCCAGAAATTTTTGAAAGTTTTGTTTTTAGAAAAGTTTTTATTTAAATCTCCAACTTATAATCTCCAGGAATCTGCAAAATTATCATTCCACAAGCATTATATCCTTATATATAGATTTATCCCGCCGATGTTATGCAGGTTTTCGTGTTTGTTTTCTCAGGTTTAACAGGTTATTTTGGACAAGGAGATGTTTATGGAATCAAGCTTATGGCGATGCATTAGTCATGGAGCTTCAACATTCTCTTTGGAGGAAGATTTAACCGTGTAATTTCATTATCCAACGAGCGAATCAGGGGAGTATTTGATTTCATTCTTTTACTTTATGCTTTTACATCTTGTTATTTGAACATTGGGGACAATGTTCATCTTAAGTGTAAGGGGAGGGTAAAAGTACGATTTTAGAGAATACAATTGCGCTTGATTTTTGTTTGTTTAATAGTAGATGTGTAATAAAACTGAGAGAAATACTTGTTAAGGTAATTTTAGTGCCAAATTTAAAATTTTTTACAACATATAGGAGTGAAACTTTGATCTTAATGAGCGTCTCATGGATAGGAGTTATATGACTAGCACAAAAACCGTACCACTAAAAAATTTTCCACCCCCAAATATGTGAGGTTCGCCCCTAGAATTGGTAGGAAAAGCATTTATGCTATGATGTGTGTACCGGTAGCACTTAGATTCTAGAACTTGCGTTAGGACCATTCCGAGGCCACAAGTGAGACTACATTCGTGTAGTTAGATTTACTACATGATAAGAGGCATTAGGATTAACCCATTGTTTTACACCTGTGTTTTTGTTATAATTACATTGGCTACATTGGTCAAGTAATTCTCCCACACCCTTTGCGTTGTACTCATTTTTTAGTACACGATACCCCTAGTACACCCCTCAGAGCCTATCTTTTCGTTTCGACCTTTAAGCATTTTACTTAAAGGAAGAATTTGTTACACCCCACTTAAATGTACACCCAAATCGCCTTAGCCTACCTTGTATGCACTCATTTTTAGTGCATTATTGTGACAACATTTGTTTAAACCCTAAGTTAATTATCTAGTTGATTACATGGTTGCTAAGTCGAGTCATATCCTTGTACATATTGTTTTGGGACGATTGGGACTCATGGGTAAAGTACTAGTATAATGGAGTAATGGGGAAGAACATCATTTATTACCCCCGTATGTGCTAAATGTTTTAAAAAGTACTCCAAGTTTTTCAATTATCTTAATTCGAGTCATTAGATTAGTATTTGTAAAGTTATGTAAAAATTCAAGTGTAAGGGGAATGCAACGCCCCTATGATGTATTATTTTGGATGGTAGGGTAAAAGTGTATGCAAAAAAAAAAAAAAAAAAAAAAAAAAAAAAAAAAAAAAAAATCATGAAAAACACAAAAAAAATGAGAAAAAGAGCAATAGAAAAAACATACGGACTACCATCCCGTTTTATTTTATGTTTGTTTTATATTTTTGTTTATTTTTGTTATTTCGTTTCTAGCTTAAGATCGAGTCTAGTCTTGGCTTAGCAACATTGTATAGTACATGTAATTGATCAAGATCTTTAACTCGCCACCAGTAAAATATCCCGTATCCAACAAAACCGTGTTTTCCTTTTCCCTACACCTAACATTACAACCCATTTAAAAGCCCTCTTTGATAGTTTATCTTTGGTGCTTACGCCTAGTGGAGGAGGTTTTCGATCCTTTCCCAAGCCTATGGTAATCTATTTGCTATGACAGGTAGTAAGAGATATTTTCCGTTTTCATTTATGAGATTTATTTTGATGACACTTGAGAGATGTGAGTATCTAAACACTACTTGTGAGGTGCTAGTTTATAATCTCCGTGCTTATTATGATTGAAGTGGAACGATTATTTGTTGTAATTACTTTTATGTTTGCATTAAATGACCCCTAACTTGTATTTTGATTAGAATAAAAGCGCATTTGCTTGAGGACAAGCAAATCTCAAGTGTAAGGGTATTTGATGAGGCAAAAAGTGTACCGCTTTTAAGGGGTCATTTAAGCCCGAAATCGTATTTATTTGATCAAATATTGCCCTAAATCGTTCCTTTTGTCATTTTAGGTACTT